>JAYMSW010002766.1:0-13245 GCA_036897725.1 Erodium texanum | reverse complement strand
ATTTAAATGATGAACTGATGGATGTAAAACATGCTTTTTCCACTGATGATGAGATTGCGATATCGACAAGCTTAGGTGATGATCTCCGCCGGACATAATGACGTGTTTAGCCTGGAACTGCCAAGACACACCAGTTCCTAACAGAGTTGTATGCTTAAAAGAAGCCCAAAGTTGTCTTTCTAAGTGAGACAAAAGGCAAACGTAAAACACTAGAGGTGTCAAGAGCTGGTCACTCCCACAAATGATATGGACCTCGCCTGCCATAGTGGAAGATGTGTTTATAGAATTGGTCACTCAATGCTCTAACTCAGAACTGTCTTTAATCTTTGTTGTGTGTAGGGAGCCGTGAAAAGCAAGAAACAAACTAGTATAGAGTCAACAACAAACATTGCCTATCACGGTGCTGTCAGTAGTGATATCGGAGTTGGAAGCTTGGCAAGTTGCCTAGGTCGAGTTGAGAGGAGACCAATATCGGAGTTCAGTTCCGTGTCGAGACAAATGGGTAAAGTCAGTTCCTTCCAGAATCAAGTGAAACGTAGACGGAGATTCGTTTGTGTATAGAGGAGAAGGCGATATCGGTCCTGTAGCTCGAAATGATACATGCATGATGATCGATTATTACTGTTGCGTAGTTCGAGATCAAACCAAGGCACTGAGCATTAGAGAAGCAGGTTCAACACAAAGATTGGGATGCAGTGGATATTGAGTCTCATTGCCAAGGAGTTGTTTTACTCCTTCACAATGAGACGACAGCACTCTCACCTTTGGGCCTCATCATGGAAGATTGTAAGATGATAATATCTATCCTCACTCACATGACAGTCTCTTTTATTTATTGTTCAATAATTCAAGTCACTCACGGCTTAACTAGAGGGACTCTTTTGTATTCTCATCGGCCAAGGAATATGTTTTAGCTCCTCCATTGAGATTTACATTTGTGTTGTAAGAGACATTTCTGATTAATAGAGCTGCAACCTTTATTTAAGAAAAAAAAACAACAGATCCCCACTTCGAGCAAGCTACGTAGTTTGTGCATTTCCTATGTCGTTCTGGGTATTTTCACTTCCTCAATTGACTACATTTTCCTTCAAAACTATGTCTGTTTCCGATTTTGTCACGTACCCAACTGACCCATCAATCACTTCACTTATTTTTATGAGTTGGTGGGGCTGGGTTTATGGTTGCGGTCAAAATTAGCTATCTTCCTAGGTAAAGTCCTAACCTAACCCTCTCTCTTTCACTCTCTAGCACAGTTGATTTTGTACTGTAGATTATATTATCTGTTTTGTTCTTTAGATCATATCATCTGTCAGAAGTGTTTGTTCATGTGTGAAGTGAAATGGAGAGCCATGACCAAATTGAATACAAACGCAGAGAAGGTTGTAGAGAGAGGTCAGCTTTTGATCCAGTCAAGGGAGGAGGTGGTCTTCTGCTGTTGCAGTAGTCAATACTCTGATCTATTAGGGATGAGGTGGGGCCAAAACATATGTGTTTCTTTCTTTTTTTCAAACTTTGGTTGCATTCAATGGAGGTTTCGTCCATTGACTTATTGCTGCTTCCTCGTCAAGGAGGACTTTTCCCTCTTTTTTCCTGCGTACCCACTTAAAAGGGTCTCCAAATCTTCCATTTTTTGGTTGAGAATTGATTTTTGGCTCCCTCAGTTATGGGCAATTGCTTCAAAAAGCCTGCGAAGTGTGCTCATGCTTCCTCCAACTTGTTTTCAGGTAAAGAACAAAACTTGCTTGTTTCTAGTCTCTGCATATGTGAAATTGAAGACAACTAGAAAAGCAATTTGTGTCACCATGATGTTTCTACAAGGACTAGTAATAGAGTTGTGTTGCATGTTTTATCTCTGTGTGCCTCTTTCGATCATGAAGGAGGTGATTTTGTTGAGTTTTTTTATTGGGATTTTGGAGGGTATTGTGGTTCCCTTTCAGGTTTCACATGTTGGCATATTGTTCTTCTGCTCTTACTCAATCTAAAGCAAGCAATGCAAATCCATGGAATCTCTATGTATGTGCTTGCCTTTTCTTCATTGGGTTTTTTTTGGGTGCAGAGCATGCATCTATTTGAATCTATGCAAGGTTCTATAACTTAACAGGTCAAAACTCGGCATAGTGCCTATTAAGGATTTTTTTTAACTTCTCTGGGAGATCTCGCCAAATGTATTTTGTATTAAATAAATAAATATTAAAGACAGAAATAGCAATAGTTTAGTATAAGGTAGTTCCAAACACATTTTAATTCGTGTTCTGGGAAATTGAATTGAATTTGTCATTGATATCCCATGTATTCATGCTATGCACAGATCTCCTAGTGCAAATTTTCATATACACTTCAAAATTGTATATTTAAACTAGTCGACTGAGTTTTGATTGAGTTGACCAAATTCGACCGAACTTATCAATGGAAATCGATCAAAGCTCGGTGGTTAACTTTCACCAAGTTCCTGGGGAGATGTCGGGTTATTTAGGACACTGAATCTATGGCGTAGGGTAGGTTCAGTAGTTCTTATAAAATCCCATTGAAGATCTGCAACATAGAGGAATGTTTTTTTTATAAGCGATACCGTCAACCTCAAGGGTCTTGGCCAAGTAGACTTGGGTGACATAGAGAGGAATATAATAGGCTCTTAGCTGCAAGGTATAAGGAACTGACCATGTGAGGTCCTTGGTTAATGGAACTGGATATCAGCCATCTTCTGGAAACTAAGCCTTTCCCCAACCTTGAATTCAATGGCTTTCCCATTTCTGCTTTCATCATCTTTATGTATTCATCCTTTCATTTCGTTGAATTTTAAAATTGGGCTATATGTTGGTTTAAAAATGAATGATTCCATGTATTCTTTATATAAGAATCAATGGTTAACTGATGAAGTTAACGCATGCAGTCAGTTCCAAGCTTCCCCAACATCATGTCCTGTTTGTTATGTATTTATGATTTTTCTAACATTGCCTTGTCTTTTTGTGTAGTATATTAGATGCAAAACTTATACTTTGGCTTTTGTACTTTTCACTTCTTCAGAAAGCACAAAATCTCATAGCAAGACGAAGCAGGACTCTACTTCTACAAGCACAACTTTAGGAAGTTTCAACGAATCTTCAGTAGCATTCAAAGTCGATTCATCTCTGTCAACTGATATCAAGTCCTTTAGCTTCAGTGAACTCAAGAATGCCACAAAAAATTTCCGTTCTGGGACTCTACTTGGAGAAGGAGGGTTTGGGCGCGTCTTCAAAGGTTGGATAGATGCCAACACTTTAGCTCCAACAAAACCAGGAACTGGGATGGTTGTGGCCATCAAGAGGCTCAAGTCAGAAAGCCATCAAGGCCACAAAGAATGGCTTGTATGTGCAGTTTAATTGTAAGGCATAATTGCGAGAAAGTAACACGAGGTATTCACTTTTTGCAACTTGTGGGCCTCTTATTTGATAATGGCAAAAAAAATTGCCCTAAATTTGCCCTTTTGTTGCACTTGGTATCAAATTGATGATTTTACACTTGAATATTTAAATTATTATTCAAATTTAAAATTGAAGAGTGAAATCGTCATTTTGATACAAAATGCAACAGATACACAAATTCAGGACACTTTTTTACCATTATCAAAGAAGAGGACTACAAGTTGCAAAAAGTGAATACCTCAGGGCACTTTTTGCCATTATCCCTAATTGCAATTGACGACCTTTTTTTGTAGCCCTGCCGGTTCTCATTAACTATGTTTGACCTTATAACTTGGCAGGCTGAAGTTAATTATCTTGGTGCACTTCGCCATGAAAATCTTGTGAAGCTCATCGGATATTGCTCAGAGTCAGAGAACAGACTCATAGTCTATGAATTTATGTCAAAGGGGAGTTTGGAGAATCATTTATTCAGAAGTATGTCCGAGTTTTCTCTGCTTTTAACCATAGTTCAATTTCTTGAATAAGATGAACATAATTTCTCAACAGAAAATGGATTTTTTTCTTCTTCTGCAGAAGGTGTTCAACCTATTACTTGGGCTACTCGGATGAACATTGCAATAGATGTTGCGCGGGGATTGGCCTTCTTACATAGTTTGGATACCAATGTGATCTACCGTGATTTGAAGGCTTCCAACATTCTTCTTGATTCGGTATGCTGAAACATCATAGCTTATTGTTTGTGGATTAGTGTACACTAATGGTTCTGCTAAATCCATTCAATAGGTTTGACTATCTGGTGTGGTGGGTTAATTTTAATATTTTGTAGGATTTCAATGCAAAGCTTTCGGATTTTGGTTTAGCAAGAGATGGTCCAACTGGAGATAACACTCATGTCTCAACACGAGTTATTGGAACTCAAGGTTATGCTGCCCCAGAGTACGTCGCTACAGGTTCGCATACAACTTATTTTTGATTTGTCAATTAAAAAAAGGATAATTGCAAAAAAGTATAATGAGTTATTCTCTCAATCGTAGCACTCTTCTTTGATAATGGCAAAAAAGTGCTGGTCTTTTTGTTGCGTTTTTGCTTCAAACAAATTGATACAAACTACTAAGTGCAACCAAAAGACAAGTTCAAGACACGTTTTTTTGCCATTTTCAAAGTAGAGGACTATGATTTGCAAAACGTGAATATATCAGGGTGCATTTTGCAATCTCCCTAAAAAGAAACATGGATGAGATTCTAACTTGACCTGATCTTTCGTTTTTGAAATCGGCTCAAACTATGCAGGTCATTTGACCCCAAAGAGTGATGTGTATAGCTTTGGAGTAGTCATGTTAGAGTTACTATCCGGGAGACAGGCACTGGATGACGAGAGAGCTGTGGGAGGACATGAAGATTCATTGGTGGATTGGGCAAAGCCGTTCTTGCGTGATAACAGGCGGGTTTTGAGAATAATGGACACAAGGCTTGGGGGTCAATACCCCAAGAAAGCTTCCCAATCTGCAGCTGCACTTGCCCTCCAATGCCTCCACTTGGATCCAAAGAACAGGCCAACCATGGCTCATATTCTATCCACACTGGAGCAACTTCACACATCAAAGCACGCGTCAAGGACCCTAGAACCAAAGTCAGCTCATGTGACAAGGCATTTGAATCACCCACGGAGGACAAGTCCAATTACACGCTCAAGATGAGACCCAGCGTATGCCATGCATATGATCGTGTAGCTTATTGTCAAGATTTGTTGTTGTAGCAATTACTTGATATGGTATATAATATTTTTGTTCTGTTCTTAAGTAGAAGGTTTTTTTTTTTTTTTTTTCTGAAGAAGGAGAGGTTTTTCCCTTCATTGCTCGAGTAATTTCCTAAACAATTTTACTTGAGAGGTTTAAAGTCATTGTAATTCAGTTGGAGTATTTTACAATGAAAGAAAGCAGTATATTTATGTATTTGAAATGAAGAGGTGAATTTAAGTATTTTCTTACAGGAGAGTACATATGCAAGAGGACAAAGTTATAATAGACTTGCAACCAAATATTCTTGGAAAAAGGTGGGGACAGAATGAACTGTTTTGTGGCTGAGAAGATTTGGATCATGTGGTTGAGTTGGGAGTTGCGTTTTAGTGGATCAGACAGATGGTGAAGAGCACACATATATCATCTCTGGTCATTGCTGAATTGTGAAGTGAAGTGAAGATGTTGAGGAGGCTCTCTTTCTTGCCTCTACTGTTTCTTGTACCAGTTCTTGGAGCTGATAGCTATAGCAGAGCAGACTTCCCACCAGCTCCTGCCTTTGTTTTTGGTTCTGGGACCTCTGCTTATCAGGTCTGCTCTTCATATTTCCATTTATGGGCTGCTTGTCATGAAATGAATTATCATTAGAAAAAACATAATCAAGATTTGATGAGTAAAGTGTGCATGATATTATTAGGTTGAAGGAGCAGCAGACCAAGATGGGAGGACCCCTAGCATATGGGACACCTTTGCTCATGATGGTCAGCTTTTCTTTCTTTTTATGGATGTGTCCTTTTTTAATCATATTAATATCTATCAAATTTAGGATTTTTTGTCATCTCTTCCTCTGGTTTGGTCTTGTCTTTTTATAATAAACGTTGGTTGATTCCACGAGTATGCGAATGGGTTGGTGACACAGGGCTAGATTTAAAAAAATATGAAGGATTTTTAAATCTATTACTCTCTTCCATTATAGAATCCTTATATCTTCTTGTTCTCTTGTCTTCCTAACAAAATTAATAGACCTAAATCTACTCTCACTGTCCACGCTTTAATGCACACATGTTGTGGGTTCTTGGGACCTTTCAAAGAGAACCCAATTCTTTTCATTCCATGGCACACCATCTGTTTGTGAGATTATCAAAGTGAGACCTTGAATACTATTAATATGCATATTCCAATCCTTTTTCTTGGATAAGAGAACCTTATGGTGTTCATATATTTGGTTGACTGAACACTTGTCATTTCCAGGGTACATGGGAGGAGCCAATGGAGATGTAGCATCTGATGGGTATCACAAATATAAGGTCTATACCAACTCAGTACCAAACCTTTTTCCAAAACTTTGTACTCATGTTTGACAATAACCTTAACATACAAATCTTTCCCATGACTCAAGTCATGTGTTTGAGTTCAATTCTCCGTCATGTGCATAACTTGTGGCAGGAAGATGTGCAGCTCATGGTAGAGACCGGCTTGGAAGCCTATAGATTTTCCATCTCATGGTCAAGACTGATACCGAGTATGCACATTATTCTACTTCATGCTTAACCGACCAATACACTATACACATGCAATTTCTACTTCTTCCGATTGTGATTCATATTCTTTTTTTCTCTCTCTCCAACAGATGGGAGAGGATCGGTCAATCCAAAGGGCTTACAATTCTACAACAACTTCATCAACCAATTAGTCAAACACGGTTAAAACCCAAAAAAATAAAATAGACTTCTGAATCATGGTAGAGATACTTCTTTGCAATTACTGATACTTCAATCTTTTCACTATATCTTGAGAGCAGGGATCCAACCTCATGTAACATTACACCACAACGATCTCCCACAGTCACTTGAAGATGAATATGGAGGATGGGTTGATAGGAAAATAGTGTATGCAGCTCTCCCAACCTTCTTTTGTCCTATTATTTGGTTCTGCATGGAAATTTGTCTCCAACATGACTTGGTTGTGTATGGATTCAGGGAAGACTTCTCTGCATATGCTGATGTGTGCTTCAGAGAGTTCGGGGACAGGGTTTCGCATTGGACTACTGTGAACGAGGCTAATATCTTCGTGCTATCAGGTTATGACCAAGGATTTCTTCCTCCTATGCATTGTTCTCCCCCCTTTGGAATAGGCAAATGCTCAAGAGGCAATTCCTCAACCGAGCCATACATTGCTGCTCATAACGTGTTACTTGCACATGCCTCGGTTGCTAGACTATACAAGACAAAATACTGGGTATATTACTATTTCTATAAATAATTACTCGGGTTATCTGTAAATAGATGTTGTGCACTATGTTTTTGTACATAACTATTCTAAACCTTAAAATGTTATTTACAATTTCCTGAACTTTTTGTCAAAATAACGAAAATACCCTTGACCATAATCCCAAAAAAGAGTCTTTTTCAATAGTTTTATCTTTTAAAGAATCTTTTTTTACATCTACTGAACCATTTTCTATATCTAATTAAAATGTTTTTAGTACTTATGAAGTCTTTTATTGTGATTAGGGGCGAGGTTATTTTTTTTTATTATCATTTTTGATGAAAAAGAGCTATATACATTTCTTTTGAAAGTTTAGATAGTTGTAAATAACATTTTAAAGTTGAGAATAATTATCTGGAAAAGACGTATAGTATGCAATATCCCTAGTTGTTCGGCGTGTTCTTGAAATTTAGGTGTGATTTGGTATTTGTATTGGATGTCGAATTAGTAATGATGTTCACAGAAGAAAAAAAAATGGGTATTTCAGAAAAGGCAACAAGGATTGATAGGGATCAATCTGCTAACTATTTGGCTCGCTCCCCTGACAAACACGACAGAAGATGCAAGGGCAGTTCAAAGAGCCAATGATTTCCTTATTGGTTGGTGAGTCATATATATTGATGCAACTAATACAATTTTGATTAACTGTGAATACAATCAGTACAATCTATGTGCACTTGCAGGTTTGTGCACCCGTTGGTGTTCGGAGACTATCCCGAGATAGTGAAGAAGAATGCAGGCTCGAGAATCCCAACCTTCTCCATCTCCGAGTCTGAGCTGGTTAAGGGCTCATTGGACTTTCTTGGAATCAATTTTTACATGACAATGCATGTCAAGGACGACCCCAGCAGACTAGAGATGGAGCCCAGAGATGTCTTTGCTGACATTGGAGCACAATTAATATGTAACCTCCCTTTCACTCTTTAAGTTGTTATATATATATCTCCATATACTTTGTTTGGTTTTCTCGTTGATAAGATGCGGATATATATGTTCAATACAACTTGATAGACCAACAGTCCATCTGGCCTTTCATGTGTCGATCTCACCATACTTGATCCAAAAGACTGGTTTATCGTGTCATAGGTCCAAGGTGTATATATTTGACTGATACCAGTTTGTTAGAGGAACCAGGTCTTACCATAGGAGGAGCACTAAATGGAAGCCCATGATATGCAAATCTTGCCACTAGGCTTCCCTAAAAGACTAGTTTTATTACGTTACACAGGGTCCAAAGTGTATATCAACCATTTCATTTATCTTGCTTTTATCCTATGTGAGACTCAATCTCATACGTGAACCCTAACATTAGAATCTTATGTTGAAAATATGTGGATCTGTTCACTTTTTCATATGCATCTCCACTTTTAAACTTGAGCTTTTAACTTACGTACATACTAAATTAGCTTGCTGGATTTTTGGTTGTTGCAGTTTCAGCTCAAGAAGATAATGCATACAAGGTGAGATTAGAAGAGCTTTGGTGTAGGATTTCTTTATTAAGTGGGTTAGTTTAATTTTTGCTGATTATATTTATCACTATGAATTCAGTTTCCCGTTAAACCTTCGACTCTGCGTGGGCTGCTCGAGTATTTCAAACATGTTTATGGCAACCCTCCTATCTACATACACGAAAATGGTAATGTGAATCTGATATTCATTCAGGGTTTGAAGTTAGACCTTGTAATTAAATGATGTTTAATTTGTTGGCAGGTCAGCAAATGCCACGCAATTTGACACTGGAAGATTGGCCAAGAGTGAAGACTATGCATGGATACATTGGAGCACTGCTTGATGCAATAAGGTACATTGTTTTAGGCTTTAATTCAAGAGGATCGAGCTGGTGATATAATGTTTTGTTTGTTGTTTTGGAAGGAATGGATCGAACACGAGAGGGTATTTCACGTGGTCGTTCGTGGATGTGTTGGAGTTGTTGGATGGGTACGAATCTGGGTTTGGGCTGTACTATGTAGATTTGGACGACCCATCTCTGAAAAGACAAGCCAAGTTGTCTGCTTATTGGTACTCTCAGTTCTTCAAAGGAAAAAATATCAGTTCCGATGGGATGATTGAGCTTCAAAAGAGTTTTCAGATTCATGCTCACAGCTCTACCTAGACTTTAGCTCTAAAATTCTCAAATATTTAAATTATAGTATTTGATTTATAAAACTAACTGTTATTTTGTAAGTTTTAATGGATAATTTTTTTACATGTCTTAACCATTATTAATCATTTTTTAAGACAAAGAATTACTTTATTTGATCCATATAATCTTCCCTGGCTCATCCAACTCATACCTAATTATGAAGGTGCAGAGAAATATATATGTTTCCATGACTATAGTTATAACTTATATACAAACTTAGTGAAGAGATAAACACAATCAATGAGTAACAGATACACATCAGCTAACACTTATGAGTATTTGAATGACAAGAGTTAGGAATAGAGATAACAATGAGAGATTTGAATGTTGTTGATGATAGCAAATCAAAAGATAGCAAATCAGAATAAATAATCGATTTGCTCTGATTTGATTGCAATAGTTAATTTAAATATTATCTTGTGTTTATTTTCCTTTTTTATCATATTGTAATGTCCTATATATATATATATATATAGGACTATCAAGTCAATAATATCAAGTAAGTGTCATTTTATTTCATATTTTACATGGTATCGGAACTCTAGGTTCCGATTCTTGGTTAAGCTCTTATGAATCCGTAGTTTTGCCCACTCGTTAGCTTATAGTTCTAGCGAGTGGACAGGGCATCTAAAGGACATACTTGGTCCTATTTTTATTTTTATTTTTTAATATTGCTTCCGCTTGGTGATTATATACCACATCTATTCAGAAGAAGAAACACGCTCCTCCTCCAATGTTGTTGTTATCCTCAAGATGAGATGTCATTTGCACCATCGGTCACGAGACGAGATGCAGTTACACACCGTCAGTCACGAGACAAGATGCATTTACACACCGTCTGATACGAGACGAGATGCTGTTGTGCACCTTCGACCACGAGATGAGATGCCGTTATGCACCATCGGCAACAAGACGAGATGCAGTTACACACCGTCAGTCATGAGATGAGATGCCATTATGCATCGTCGATCACGAGACGAGTAGTTGTTTGCACCGTCAGTCCCAAGATGAGAAGCCCCTTTGCACCATCAATAGGCATTGGGTGTGGTCGTTTATGATCTACTTTTCATGCTGGACATTACGAATCTTAATACTCCAACTTGAGGGGGAGTATTGATGACATTAAATAGAAGATATCAAATCAGAATAAAATAATTGATTTATTCTGATTTGATTTGATTACAATAGTTAATTTAAATATTATGTGGGATTTAGTTTCCTTTTTATCATCTTGTAATGTCCTATATATATAGTTCTATCAAGTAATTCAATAATATGAAGCAAGTCATTTTATTTCATATTTTACAAATACTCTTTGGATAACACCCCCCGCCAAGCTCAAGACGGGGCATCGACTTGAAGCTTGGAAGGAAGTGGGAGGAACATAGCTTTGCTCAATAGTTTAGTGAATATATATGCAACTTGATCTTGAGAAACAACATGACAGACCTTGAGCAAGCCAACTTCAACCTGTTCTTTAACAAAGTAGTAATCGAGTTGTATGTGCTTCAACCAGGAGCTAATGACAGGGTTGGAGGACATGAATGTTGCTCTAATATTGTCGTAGAGGAGAAGTGGTGGCTGAGGGATGGAGACGCTGAGTTTCGAAAGTAACTGTTGGATCCAGACGAGCTCGGCGGCAGTATATGTCAGTGCTTGAAACTCAGCCTCAATGCTGCTACGGGCTACATCCTTATGCTTTTTTGAAGCCCAACTGGCGAGATTGGGTCCAAGAAATATAGCAAACCCATATTGGGATCGTAGATCATCTGAATCAGATAGCCATCCGGAATCGGAGTATGCACGTAGCTGAGGGCTAGTGCATGGTCGCAAGAGAAGGCCATGATCAAGCATTCCTTTGAGATAACGGAGGACTCGTGTTACTGTTGACCAATGATCAATAGTCGGCGCATGCATGTATTGGCAGATACAATTTACTGCATAGGCGATCTCAGGATGAGTTATGGTGGCGCATTGTAGAGCCCCAACAATTTGCCTATAGAGACAAGGATTATCAAATCTCGGCTCATCCTTGCGAAGTTTAAATGATACATCAACTAGAATGGATATGGGCTTGGCATTTTCCATTCGATAGTGAGACAATAAGTCCTGAATATACTTGGTTTGAGAAAGAATAAAACCCGCGCCCTGTTGGATTACTTGCACACCAAGAAAATAATGAAGTTTCCTTAAATCCTTGAGCAAGAAAGCAGAGTGTAGTGTAGCAATGACTGAGATATCAGGGATGAGTTGTTACCAGTGATGATTATATCATCAACGTACACTAGAAGGTAGATGATGGTACCAGCAGCTTGATGAACAAAGAGGGATGTGTCTGAGAAGTAGGCTCGAAACTCATTGGACAACAGGCATGACTTGAGCTTTGTAAAACATGCTCTGAGAGCATGCTTAAGGCCATATAATTCTTTGTGAAGCTTGCATACAGAATGAGGTTGATTTGGATTAAAAAAACCTTGAGGTTGCTCCATGTAAACTTCCTCCAGTAAATCACCATTAGGGCCTCTCCAACAGACTTGTAAACTTGCAAAATTTTGGTGTTTTTGAAAGTTTTAAGCTCCAATGGGACTTGCAAACTTGTAAATTTTTTACAAGTCTTCAAAATGACTCTCAAAATTAAGAGCCCCTTTAAATGAGCATGCAAAAAGTATATTATTACTATATTACTATTTTATCACTTTTTGCTACTTTATTATGTCATTATATGTTAAAATATTAAAAAATTTAATTGATGTAACATTTGATGTAAAAATTTACAAGCCATGGTAGAAAAGAACATCATTTTTTATATAAAAAAACACTATATTAGTGTAATTGACGAACAGCCCAACCTTTAGAGAGAGCTAGAGACAGATGAATCTGGACTGTTGTTGGTTTGATAACTGGACTAAAAGTGTCAAAATAATCCACCCCTTCTTCTTGATGAAAGCCCTTAGCAACCAGTCGGGCTTTGTATCTTTCAACCGTGCCATCAGCCTTGCTTTTGATCTTGTAAACCCACTTATAGCCAAAAATATTACCGTTAATAGTAGGACGAGGTACAAGTGACCAAGTGTTATTACTCATTAAAGCACTATATTCATCCCGCATGGCTTGTTGCCAACACTTATGATCATGGGCTTGTCGATATGTGGTGGGTTCAGAGGGCAAAGTGACTATATTGGTGTTGAGAGGGTAACGTGAGACTGTGAGGACTTTGGGATTGAATCCTAGCTCTTGTGGTCATGGTGTGTAGACGAGTCTGGGGCTCTAAAATAGGATGAGCAGTTGGGTGATCAGTAGGTGTGGGTGAGTTTGTAGGGAGAGGTGATGGAGTTGTGATGGTTGGATTAGGTGGAGGGTAGTGGAGTCGGATCAAGTGCAACAGTGGGTAATGGATTTGGGGTAGAGATCGTTTTTGTAATGGGTTAGGTACGGACGAGGGTGATGATGGGTCAGCAGTGGGTGATGATGATAGAGTAGAGACCGGATTTGGTAGAGTTGGAGAATCCGGGCTATATAGCTTGAGAAGTTCACTTAGTAGTAGTGGCGAGGGAGAGGTTAAGTAAGGCACAGAGTTGGAAGGTGTGGCTGTGAGTAAGGACGTGACATGGTTAGCAAAGGGAAATGCATCCTCATTACACACACCATCACGAGCTACATAGAGACGAGAAGTGGGAACATGTAAGCATAAACAACC
>JAYMSW010002765.1:0-13253 GCA_036897725.1 Erodium texanum | reverse complement strand
CGTGGTTCCGAGATCAAATCGGAGCCGTTGGATGAGAAGGAAGATTCCAATCGGAACAATAAGGATCCTACGTGGCTGGAGCTGGGGAAATCGTAGGGGTGTGGCAAAAGTGTAATATTGATGTAGATTGATTGATTGGGTAGAGAGAAGAGAACAGAGAAGGTAGAGACATAGACGGAAACGGGCGAGTCACGTGACTGTCCTGAATTGTAAATTTGAATAGAAGGCTGTAGTTCCTTCTGGAAGGTCTTAGAAGGCGGGCCCGAAGTTTCTCAGAAGTTCTATGTTGCTGAGAAAGAAAGTCACAGTAGAGAATTAGGGACTTGTACGTTTATTTATGTAACTTGAATGTGACCTCTTTGGTCTGTTATATTTCATGTGTCGGGTAGAGCATTTATTGGGCATGTTAGGGCTCACAGGCCCATAAGTTAATGACGGGCTCGCAGGCCCATAAACGGTTAATGAAGGAGGCAGGGTTGTGCCCACAACCACATGTTTGGGGGTGACGTGTGGAGGTAGACTTGTGGAACACGGAGATGACGTCATATGTTTTGTTCAATTCCCGATCGTGATACCTGGTAGTTCAGTTCTGTGGTTCAGGATAACCGTAGAAAAATGTGTCCGTCGTTTAAATTGGAGTGAATGGACGTTTTTATGCTTCAAAAGATGTGACATTGTTATTAGTACCTCAAGTGATGGTTACATGCCTTGCAAATATATAAGATAATGGACAAAGAGTATTAATGTTTCGAATTAAAAAAAAAAATTAGTCTATATATTTCAAGCGGGGTATGAAATTACTTTTATGTTTTGGGGTTAGTTTTGTTTTTTTATCGTAAGTTTCATTCTGATCCATTGAATTGTAACATGACGGTATTAATTTATATTATTTGAAAATAAGGATATCAATTTGTTTCAAACTATTGAGACGTGCAAATATTTTTTTATCATTATGCCTTTATTTTATATCGGTTAAGACGTTCAATTTCACTCATTGGATTAACAAAAGTGATTAGTTGTGATTGATTATCATAATCCTTTTCAATATATCAATATCACAAGAACCGAAAATGTTGATATTTAGCTGCCCCTACTAAGAATGTAAAGGCCTCTTCTATATGTTCTATCCTTGGATTATATGTGATAAGTATCTTGTGATTTTCTCAGTACAAAAAGAAAATAGAAGGCAAATTATTTAAAATAATTTCGTGAGAGTAGTTAGGTATGTTGGGAAATTTGTATTTTAGCAATCCAATCATGAGCTCTTATTCTAAACTTTTTAGCAAGCGTGTCCTTCCCTACTAAATTTCCACAATATGGTACAGATTAGTAGACATTAGCTAGCAAATTATTGATTTTAAGGTTCCAGATCACATGATATGATAGACTTTATCTACACATGAACTGATCAAATCAATACGAACTGATCTGCTTTTGATTTTAGGGGAAATTATTTGAGCATTCTTACATGCACATAATTAGGTATTTGAACTGGTCTGCTTTGATCGATTCGGACAACTAATATGATCAATGCCACAATTTCATGGTAGCTTCTTTGAATTCGGCACATGCATATTTTATGACTACCCAGATAAACGTAATTCTTTGAAAATTGAAATACGAGGAACAACAAATTGTTAGGAAAGCGACAAAAAAGGACAGAGAGCTCAGACTATGTGGAACACGCAAAAGGTTAGTCCGAGGAATGGGAGTGTTATTTAAAAAAATGTGACGTGGCACTAGTGGCGAAAACTGGAATTGCGTACACATGCGATCAAGTCTTCATAGAAAAACATCTATTAGTTTTAGAATTGTATATATCTAAATTCCAAAAGGAAATTGCAGAGCATCATGTGAGCAACTCCCAAGAACTCACTCTCTATCCAATTCCAATTCCAATTAATCTCTCTTTCTATATATATGTATATGTGTACTCCAAATCGCTTAGTTTAATCTAATTCATAATCTGATAATCATGTTGAGTCACACCCAGAACTTGATCATGGAGATCACTGTCATATCAGCTCGGGGACTGAAGACCCCTTCCTCCTCCACCCTCTTCTCCCGTCGCCGTCTCAGACCCTTCGTCACCCTCACCGCCGTCCCACCGCCGGCGACGAATGCGTACAAGGCCACCGGAGGCGATGAGCAACACAAGTGCCACGTGTACACGACGAGGGTTGACGAGGAAGGAGGAGTCAATTCTACCTGGGGTGACAAGTTTCGAGTCCCACTCGACTCCACTTTCTTCACCCACCGCTCCTATCTTTACCTTCAGCTCTTCGCCAGACGCCTCATTGCCGGCGAGACCCAACTGGGCTGGTGTCAGATTCCGGCCGTCGACGTCGGGTTCCCGGCAACGTCAGGGTCGGTTCGTTACCTGAGCTACCGGCTGAGAGACAGAGACGGGACCAGGACCGACGGGGTCGTGAACCTGGCAGTGAAGATAGAAGGGTCGCTCTCGAGTGACACGCGGACAGTGATTGGGATTCCAGTGACAGCGGCTCCAAGTGGAGGTGTGACGTGTCAGGGGCAGTTGGGTCCGAGTTCATAAAGAGAGGTTGTTGACTTGGGCCAATCCGAAATGGTTACGTTTATTTTGATGTCGCAACCGAAAAGAAGGAAAAAAAAAAGGTTGGAGATTAGATCCGGTTTGGTCGGCCGAATCATGAGTTGCTTTTTCACTTTGTGTTTTGTGCGTGTCACGTGATGAAGAATTGTAACGTGCGTGTGTTTGAAAAGGAGTGAGTTTCCGAGAAGCGGCCAAGCAGACTTGCTTGACCCTCTCTCGGGGCTACTATGTAATCACATTTATTACTGTTACCCAAACGCCGCAACACGCGGCGCCGCAATCCAGTTGTGATTTTAACACACGAGGTGTTGACTCAAGAGTTTCAGTTTCAACGTTGACCATAACCGTAGTTTTATTTTCAATCGATACGATCAAATGTTTGGACACTTTAGCATGATAACAAAAGGGCAACGCTGCAAGCCAGCTCTTTACCCCTCGGATCCCACAACTTATGGAATGTCATTGTCCCACAGCAATGCTCAATAATGAGATTTAGTCGGAGTATGAAAAGTGTTGAGGTGTCCTACAGATGGATCAGAGCGAGTATGAATGGGCGCTGAGTCAGATTAGCTTACCATAAATATATCATAGATTACTTTTGACTTCTTTTATAGAAAAAAATTGTTTGGTTTAAATTTTTTCTTTGTCGTTCATATCACTTAAATAAATATATTTAACTTTAGGATAATGATAAAAAGTTCCCGTGTATTTAGAAGTTGTGACAAGTTATTGTTGTGAACTTCGATGTATGACAAGTTAATATTGTATACTTATTTTTTAAGTGTATCATTAGATAAATTATGTTAAAACTAACAAAAATGATTACTTAAAGTGACATGCGAGAAACATGTGATATCAATAATTTTTAAAATTCTAAAAATACCCTTATTCTTTAACTTTTAGCTTATTTTCAATCTTCAATATGTTGAATAATGGCAAAAAGTTACCGTGTTTTTTTTGGAGCTGTGGCAGCTTGTATGGAGGTAATAATGTTTTTTCATTGCCCTTTGTCTCCGTAACTAACAATGCATCTAAAAAACTCTCTCAAAAAAAAAACATCTAAAAATAAGCATATCAACATGCCTCAGATCAAAATTCACAGTAGTAAACAACTTCAAAATCCATACTAATTTTATGCTATTATCCCTAAACTTTATTCACTTTAATTTCTTAACTTAAATTGTTATTTACAGAGAGACTTGTCTTATATAATCTGTTAGATGCTAATCAGAAACATACAACCTTTGTCTAAGATAAAATAAATAAATAAATAAAAACTAGTCCAGGCAGAGATTTTTAAAAGAACACGCACAAAATCGCCCCACGACTTAAAATCATATCAATATTCTAAAAATCAATACCTAGGCGCCACCTAGACCGATTTTTAGAACACTGGAGATAGGTCTCCATGATATAATAGTCCCATCGTGGGTCATATTTGGCACTAGCTGCATTAATTTCCATGAAAACACACTAGAAATAAATAGGCAGGGAAAAACCCACTTCCAGAAGAGGTCAAGAAACAATCTAGTTGAATATAAAACACAACAGGCTAACTCATCTTACAATTGACTTTGGCATCTCAGGACAGCTTTAAACACGAAGAAAACAAAAATAGCCTCGCTAGGAATATCAGTAAAGAATCGTAGTGACTAGTCTATTGGTAACATGTAAAAAATTTCTATTTTCAGATCCGCGTGACAAAATGGCATACCTCTAGAAGACAATAATATCTCGAGACTTGCAGTGCTGTCACCAAGCTACATTCCAAACTCCTGATTTTGCTACTTGAAACTTCTTCTTTAGTGACTTGTAATTTTCCTGGTTCCAACGGAACGAGGAGCTCCTCCCGTTAAGGATGTCGGACATAAAAGGTGATTTCAGAACGGAGTCATTCTTGGTCCAATGGAATGAGGAGCTCTTAAGAACATCAGGCATGAAAGGTGATCTCAAAGTTGAATCATCTGAAGGCATGTCATCATAGTCTGTCAAAAGATAAAACCAAAGCAGATGAGCTTATGAAGTCCATAGTTGTCAGAAAAGAGAACAGCCACAGGCATCCAAAGAAAAATACTTATCAGAGCTTTTATCTATTTTAGCTTGTGCTATTTCTGGAATATAAAAGTACGCAATCAACTGAGACAAAAAATGAGTGAAGTTTGCCGCAAAAACAAACGAATAAAAAGAAAGGAATTAAGATGCAATGATATCATGACAAAATGAACTTAAGGGAGCCATCGAAAGGTAACTAAAAGACCAGAAGCGACTTTTTCTCTTATCCTCCAAAAGATCAGTTAGTATATAATCTATTTGGGAGAACATCCAAAACATCAGTTAGTATATAATCTATTTGGGAGAACATAATACTTGATTCCTAGACATTCTTTGAGGGTGATAAATCTGCAGGAGATAATTAAGCTGGAGAAAGAGATATCTATGGTATTGGTCAAGGTTCTAAAATTCGGCAACGGTCAAAACTCGGCGAGGTGCCTATTAATGATTTTTTAACTTATCTGGGAGATAACAGGGAGATATCGACAAAACGCGTTTTGTATTAGATAAATAAATATATATAATACATATATTAAAGACAAAGTAGCAATAGTTTAGTAAAATAAGATAGTTACAAATACATTTTAATTCATGTTTTGTGAAATTGGATTATATTTGAAAAGTGAATAGAACTTGCTATCGATAATTTTATTTTTTCCGGGCTATGCACAGATCTTCGAGTACAAATTTTGATATACTTTAGAATTGTATATGATAAACTAATTGACTGGGTTTTGACCGAGTTTCACTTATCGTGGAAAACCGTCAAAACCCAGTGGTTAAGTTTCACCGAGATATCGGGTTATTTAGAACACTGCCACTGGTATTGGTAGGGGAGAGTAAAAGGCGCAATTAATTAGCCATGAGAAATTGTTATTGTTTCGCTCGCCAATCTGAACAGTTATTACCCCAACTCAACCCCTTGAGCCTAAGTGGATGTTATATTTCATATAATCGAATTGGGATAGAAATATCACCTGATGAAATGGGAAGTTGATAGTTCTTTTTCAGATACTTGGAGGCTTCTCTATCTTTCTTGTGGCATAGGACTCTTATTAAAGTGTGAGAATCTGCCATACACATGCGCCCATGTTGATGAAGATCCAATCCCGCTGAGATGTGCTCGCTAGCAGTCATAAGCAATTGAGTTACATCTTCGGTCTGGAGAACAAAAAACAACTCTAGTACTCTTAATTTCAGATATATACTTGTAATACGGGTATAATTCAAAGTAATTAACAACCAAACCTGAAGAGAAAATAACTTCAGTATCTGCTCAGCAAGCTTTGCTTCTTCTTCCACTAAGGAACGGGGGAGGCCTTCTCCATTGGCTATGAAGAAATCCTGCATCATTTCATATAGAGAGCTTATTACAAAAAGAACAGAGAAACCCGGATGATGTACCCGATGGCACCTTCATAACATTATGAATTTTATTAACTGGTTGTGAGCTGAATTTTCTAAGGCTGTGCTTGTACAAGTGTTTGGGAATGAAAATCACCTTAATTGGTATGTAATTTAGCTTAATTTTGATTCTCATTTACATTGCTAAACCAACTCTTAGACACATGTTGATTCCCATCTATAAAATGAGAACAAGAATAGGGTGATGTGAGGGAATGAGAATGTACATAGGGATGAAAAAACTTTGCATCTTCCCATTCCCATACAAACCTATCCAAAAGCAGCCTAAAGGGAATTAGTCAACCAATTACTTTGTGCATCAAAAGTCATTCTAACTAAACAACTATGAGCTTTCTCATTTAGAAAATATGATGTTCCAGAATATATTTTATGCTCATATTCTCAAAAGGATAAGTATTCTCATTTGCGGTGGTGTTCTAGTATGAGTGAACATTATTTGTCATGTTCTCAATCATATATTTAATCTTCTGATCTTATATCTTTTACATACTCTAGCTTCTTGTGTCAACACATTCTAGTCCTAATATGGAATTCTTTAGTAATTTGTAAGTACAAGAATCAAATTAGGAGACAATACCCAAAGTTATCTTTTAATAATGCACCACGAACCTTCAACACATTGAGGTCATCTTCTACCATTACAATATCCGAATCAGAAAATGCACGAGATGGGCCTCCATCCAGCATTATCCGGACAAAGGCTTCCTGAAACAATAAGGCATACTAAAGCTAAAGCCATAAATAAAAGGCGCATAACATAAAACTTTGAGGAAGGGAGCAAACCATTGATGCTCGGCAGATGCTTAAGACCACACGGTCTCTGAGTGTATCATCAATCAAACTGCATATCTGGTTGAGGAACTACATGAAATTTTAGGTTAATGACACCCAACATGTAAACATCTTACACAAAATCAAGAATAATCAACAGAAATACACACATGTACAGCAAGACAGAGTTACATAACTGAAATGTTATGCAGACTCTTCATAGATGCATGTGATAAAGGAGGAAGTCCAAGTTTAGTATCTTACAGTATCAACATGTGGAAGAATGCCATCCAATCGAGCACCTTCAACGCTACCACGGTATAAGCCGAACAGCAATGTGTCTCTGAGATCCCAAAACACAACTCTTGCTCCTAGAAAGAGGATATGTAAATTGAGAAAAAAACAAATTCCTAAATATGAATTGCAGTACAAATGAAGTTGTTCATTAACACACCAACAATGTCACAGAGTCTGCTGATAGCATCTGTTGCTGTATCTTTGATAGTGTCAAAGGTAGTCAGAAATAGCTCATTCTCTGCTTCATTGTGGGTTAGTGAATCCCTCTCTGGTGGTCCGAGAGGCTCTTCTTCAGCTGATGATGTATAGAGATGATCAGTAAGACTGATGTAATAACGTTTTAGGCAGTTAAGTATCATCTTATAAAATCAAACTAATTAGTAAAGGTGTACATTTTGAAATAAGTCCCTGTAGGAAAAACATAGAATCACTAATGATTAAGTTTCAGGTTTCCAGTTTACAACCAACATATAAAGCTTACCATGCCTTTGACTACCAGAAGGACGGACAAGTTCCCAATTTTTCCTTATGCTATTCTCCAGTGTGACAATTTGTTTCAGAATATACTGCATTAATTACAAAAGAAAATATGACACTGAGTTGATTTAGAATGCTACCCAAATTTATTGGAAATGAGGAAAAAGAAAGAAAAAGGGTTTAATAAATAAATAAAAAACACGCCAGAGAGATACAAACATGTCCATTGTTCAATGAAAACATGTGGAACTAAGCAGGTTAGGAACAGATGAAAAAGCTTCTTCAAGAGCTTTACCTTTCGCATAACAAATTAAAACAGAACGTTAATCAAATTAAAAACATACACTACCCCTCATAAATTACGACCTGAGAATTCAATTAATAACAAATCAGGAAGCGAGAAGCACACAAGACTACTGTCCTATTACACATTATGATTTAAGATAAAAATTGATAGAAGCATTAACTTTCCAAGCCATAACTAAACATAAAGGGGAAGGCCTTTATTGACATATATTCATTTCTGGAACAATCCAGAAATGTTATATTTGACATCTCATATATTCTCATGAGATTTACAACCTTTGTGCAATGATAATCTCGTATTTATTCCATATACTTATTTAAAATGGTGAAAAGTTATATGGAAAATTTAGCACTAACAATTTTCTAGAGACATACTTGAACCTACAAAATCGGCAAAAGAGAACACGCGACCAACTAATATAAATCAGGCAACAAACTCACTTGAAGAGTGTTTAATCTGATGCAGATTTTGGATACCGTCATTTCATTTATCTTATTTTTCACATCATCATCCAAAACCATTCCCTCAATCAACTTCTTCTTGACAATTGGAATTACTGCCTCTTCCTTATAGCGAGTTAGAGGAGGAGTCAGTGGATATAGATGAATCTTCTCGACTGCAACATTAACGTAAATATCTTAGCAGTTTCGATACAAAAAAAGGCACATCATTTAAAAATAATTTGGAAGTACATAAACTTTTTTCTATATTAACACTTATGTGAATCATGTCGACGATGCAATGTACCACAAGCCTACATTCAAAATTCCATGACGATAAAAAAAAACACAAATACCTACACTAGAAATGGCCACTGATCATACCCAACATCTAAACTTTATTAAGCAAAAAGAAAAGCCTGGTTCAGTTTTTGTCAATCAACATCAAATCTACTTTTTTTACCAGGTGAGACTCAACAAGGCAAAAGACGTATTATCCCATTTTAATACGCTAGCTGGTAACATGAACAAACCATACCTAAATGGCTGAGCAATTTCTGCAAATACACATCCAGGCTGTGGAAAATTATAGATAGTATAGCTTGTAAATGTGTGGTATCCAGAGGGAGATTCAAGCCGAATAATTGATCCACAGTCTGCAATTATGAAACAAAACAGGAGGACGAGATGCTCTTAGAATGTATCTAAATCAATAAATAATAATATGCACATCATAAAATATGGAGAAAAAAAATGTAGAAACAACCGAAATGGCATGTAGAAGGTATTCTTCTATTCAACCTTAACTGATAAAATAAAACAAATAACATGCTCAACAATCAAAGATATACCTCCTCTATAATCCTAAATACTTCAATAATTGACACTGCTTGTCTTTGTTGAGATGATAAAGGCTCCCAACCCTGCACGTGCTCACAAAGTTATATAAAATAATAATAATAACAATAACATCCTGCCATGTCATGTCAATCAATATCTGTAATGTGCTAAAGTTCGTAACGTCAGACAGCATTTTAAAATAACACCAACCAACTGATACAGCACAAACCTCCAGATCAAATGTTCGACCAGTCCATTCCAAGATACGTTTGTGCTGAGCAATCACCCACTCAAGAATAATTGGTTTGCAAACTTCTTCAATCTGCACAAAAAGAAGATAGCTCTACTGTTAACTTGTTATTAATAATAAATTTCCAAGCAAATAGAGTGTCATTCTACAATCTAGAATACATAACAACCGTCAATGGCCCACTACCAACTTTTACGGGTTTTAGGTCTAAACTATGTGCATACCAATATACCATTTCTTAAGTTTAGTCTGAAAGTGATTGCCCAACAAATATTATGTTAAAAGCCAAATGGGGTTCCCTTAGTTTAAGAAATATTTGAAACACATCCTGCAATGCAAGCATAGAAATATTTGAAACACATCCTCCAATGCAAGCATGGTACCAATAAGTATGGAGAACAGATGAGCTTCATCCCCCATAACTGTCAAACATGACATGACCACCTAGCTTTACACCAGTTCCAGTTAAGTTCTTAATGTAGAATTAGAAAGCTTCCAAAATGTACTGATCTAATTATGTTTTAACACTTTCAACATCCTAAACTTAATACCGTTTATAATTTTTAAAAAAGAATAAGGACCTTAATCTTAAAAAAAAAAAACTACAAACCAATGGATGTGAATGACAGGATAGATTTGTGACAAGCGGGCATTAGGATGTTGGTAAAGTGAGCTACTATGAAAGGGAATCTGGCTACATGTATGAGAAGAAGGTAATAAGCTGTAGACCAGCTTCCTAGCTAAGGAACATTACAAACAACCTTTCTTATGCAAAGCACAAAATTTTATATAGACTTTTATCATGGAAAATCATAAACACTAAATCAATGACTAACCTGGTAGTGGTCGAGACCTTGGCTAAAAAGTTGACATGAACTATTTTTATATTCTTCAAGAGCAGAAGCATAAAGTCGAGTCAGTTCATGATCCAACATATAGGCAGCTGGAAACACTGATCTAACATCTTCAGAAAGACATGAAACTCCATCCATAAATGGTTTCTGCATATTGCCATCCACAAAAAATAATTGCACAACATATCAATAAGGATACAGCAATTGGAGTGACAAAAAAATGTTAATGATACAAACCAGTCTTTCTCCATAGAACTGATGCAAAAATTTAGCCAAAATCATCCCAGATTCAGGACACCATTGAGCTAGAAGTGGGCGAAACAGATCAAACTCTCTCTTGGCAATGGATCTTAATTCATTTGCAAGCAGAGCCAAAGGATGTGTCTTTGCGAGTTTAGATTCCAGGTCCATGGTATCTGCCACCTAGAAATAGGATACATCAAGTACATATAAATATATAATAAGACAAAACAGGCAGGTAAAACAGTAATTTAAGAGGTGAACTATAAGTGTGACCCACCCGCCTGCATGCAGCTTCAACGGACTTCTCCACATATATTTTGAATTTTTTGGTGGCATGATCATCCAGAATATTCAATTTAGTTAACTGCATTCATGAAGAGTTATTCAAAGATGAAAATGTAATGAGAATAATACTTGTTAATAGCAATAGTGTACACAGATATAACAACAAAAACGAGTGATTAGTTGTGCTACTGAATGGCTCAAGTTCAGCATTAACCTCTTTGGTCAAGAAATCAGTAAAATCTAATTCTTCTCTATGAAATTCAGCAATACTAAAATTCCTTACTCTATGCATGCTATTTTTTAAAAGATCAACAAGAGGGAGTAAGGGGATGAAACAGCACCTACTTATGAAAGAAGGGAGAATAGAAAGACACTTGCACTAACACCATTTTAATCCAAAAACAATTCCTCCCTCCTAATTAAGATACCCTAGCTCCTCAGTCCAAAAGTTGAGTTAAATCTAACAGTTAAAGAGCTACAAAGATAAGTGAAGCAAGAATATTCGACCTTGTCCCTTAGGACTCACAACACAAACAAGTAAAGAAGATTACTCGGAGCTGTAAATTTAGGCCAAAACGCCCCAAATCAGCAAACGGACACATGATTGGACAGACAGATCAGATGGCAATATAAATGTAAAACTATTAAACTCTTTCTTTATTATCCATTCACAAAGTATTCTCAAGTTGTGGTACAAGATGCTCCACCAAGATTAAGCAATAAGGCTTTCATGAAAGAGGAAAAAAACTTGCTTCTAAACACAATCAATTTAGTACGGGTTTTCTTTCTTAGTGTCCTCATTAAATATCCCCAACACCGTGTTATAATCAAACTCATAAATCATCAGTGCTGAATCTCCAAACCATTTATAACTGCTGTCTAACAGATATGATAAAAGTTTTACTTGCTCCAACTTATTAATGCAAAGTTGAGAACCATGCACTATCTATTAAAATAAATAAATAAACAAAACGCATAAAACGAACTATTATAAAAGTTCAAATCTAAACAAGTATATATTAAACAAAGTAAAGGCAGATTTCGTCATGGAAGAAAGATAGCTCCATCAATCACTTATGATGCTTATGCATGACTTACAATCATCCAAAACTAACCTTAATTTCACCAGAATCATCAGAGATAAGAATCCCAACTGCTGATAACAAGTTCAGCACTCTCCTGAAGTTACTAGGTTTCTGAGAAAATAATAAGAAAATAAGATAGGGCTGCTTGAAAGAGGTAATATTCTGATCAGTGGAACAATTAAAATATACACTGAAAGGAGTAATCGAGTAAAGGCAATTCTGTTGAGAATTCTGGAAAGATCTCTTAGCATTTTAGCTATCACTTAATTTGGGATAATAAGACAGTATATAAAATTATTAATTACTGAAGGCAGCAAATAACCTGACTAAAATGCAGATGATAGTCTTGTAGTCTAGCATCACACCAGACGCTTATAGAAAAGAAAATAGCCTGCACCAAACGTAACTGAATTTCACTTCCCTTGCATTTCCTTGAGCACATTAGGCTTTTCATATATTGCTCTTCTATCCCTTGTTCATTTTCATCAAATAAAACCTTCTGCAACTCAAGAAATGCGTGCTCCAATAGTGTGGGCTGATCTGTCTCAACAAACTTCAACAGGGAAAACCAATTGAGATATGACTAAAAAATAGCAGGAAATTATATTTATTATATGGTACACTTGATATAGCTTAATCACTCATTGGTTAATGAAGGCATGGTTGGTAAGCAATGGACATCAAAGAAATCATTTTCTCATGGGTTAATTACAGCCGACTACCCCTAAGTTAACGGTTTTTTCATCCGACACACTTAAAAAAAATTTTGGGTGCACAACTACCCTAACTTTCAAAAAAATTCACCGTCACATTTTCCGTTACTGTTAATGTAAAATGGCCAAATTAGCCCCCAAAGCCTTTCAAATTTTCAAAAGTTGTCATTACATCTTCTGGTTTTTGTTCTTTCTCAAACACTATAGAAATCAAACAAATTTTCAACTCTTAACCCTTTTTTGTTCTTCTTCTTTTGTTCATCAACGAAAACCAAGGCTTGAGGGATATAGGGTTAGAAAAGGTCCGCATGAGAGAGATTTTTTTGTTCTTTCTCTTTTTGTTCATCAAACGATTTCAGTTTCTTGTTCTTTTTTTTGTTCATCAATCAAACAATTTTTTTGGTTCATCAATGAGACCCAAAATTCCTAAATCATTCAAGTAAGACCAGAAAAATTGAGACGAAATTCAAAAATACCAGATGAAGCAAAATCTGAGAATAAATTCAATTCTGTTTCGAGTTCAAGATATCAGATGAAGCAAAATCTTAAGTTCACAAAAATCAGATCTCAGAAACAAAAGTCATAACAATCATATCTCCTCACAAACACAAATTTTACACTGCACAAATACAATCCACAAAC
>JAYMSW010002764.1:0-13253 GCA_036897725.1 Erodium texanum | reverse complement strand
ACAAATCCACCTAAGTCTAGCTTGACGGAGCCGAAAATGCCCGAAGGCTCTTCCCTACCGATGACGATGGTAGAGTTAGGGTTCTACCGTGGCTCTGAGATTGAGGAAGGAGAGGTTCTTTTTTTGAACAACTTTTTACGGATATTACCGATATTTATTTACTCTTTCATAATTACATGGAAAGGATGATAGATTATTGACAATGAAATCAAAATAAAGTCAAATGTAGATGAAGAGTCAAATAACAATTCATGTCACCGTCCCTTGGTATTATCCGTAACCGTAAATGCCTTTAAATTTCTTGATATCCAAACAGAAAACAAGTTGGCAGTAGAGGAAGAAACGCCATGGATGAATCAAAGGTTCATGGATTCCATACAACTTTCTATGCCAAAAGCAGTTCCCAATCACTTGAAAGTATTCACTTCTCTTTCTCCATGACGTGCCCGATTTCGTTTAATTTGATTTTATAATTTTGTTCATTACACATTGGTTTTGGTTTATAGGAAATCCCAGGATGGTACTTTAGTTACATTAAAATGAAAATACCATCTAAAGCTTATTTGAAAGGGCCTAACGGGGGTACTTGGGCTGTGGAGCTGGTCCTCGAAGATGGAAGATTATATTTCCGACAAGGTTGGCTTGAATTTCAAAAATGCCATTCCTTGCACGACACGGACTTGTTGGTTTTTGAATATGATGATAAGGTCAATTTCAATGTGAAGAAAATGAGGAAATACTTGCTGATTCTGGCTATGCACAAAATGCAGCTCAAACTCCATCTCACTATAATGGTAACAACTCTATCTATTTATTGTAAATGTCGTTACAATTCCCCTGAAAGGATTTATGCATGTTGCAAAAATACAGATCTCGCAAATTGCATACCAAATTATCAAAATGTTGTGTATATGTAAATGATGAATTGATTAACAAAATCTTTGATTAACCTTGCTTTGAGTTTCATAAGATTTTCAATTGAGCATCACCAATTTTTTTATTTTTTTTATTTCGGTCAATTGGTCTCAAGTTCATGGTTTATTACATACATTTTCCTACCAAACTTTGATATATATATATATATAAAAGAGGCAAAAAATCTATGTTCAAATAGGAAGAAAGAAGGTGAATGAAAATTCTGATATTTATTTATGTTTTTTTTTTATAAAAGAACTGTCATTTGGAAACGCAATGAAAAGGCAAGTTCACAATGTTGTTTTTGTCTACATTTATCAAGTAAGAGGTTATATAAATATAATTTGTAAAAAGGGAATACCTCGCATTATAATTACTTTTTAGCAATCATCCCATATATTTTTTATGGTTTATATCTTGGTTTTGTGATAATATATATTCTGTTTTGATTTGTCATGAGGAGCAGAAACTAAAGAGCAGAGAGCAACCACATCTCTTAATCATCAGGATGGTGTCTCTTTTGTCCAGACATGAAACCTTACAACGTTAGCCGATCATTTATATTCGTAAGTGCCTTACACTAGAAATTAATTTGGATTTTTGTATAACATAGTCAAGGAAATGTCGTCTTCTTTAGCTTGTTTGATGTTGGTATATATAATTCGATATTAAACCAATTAGTCATAATATGCAGGCACTCCCGTCGTGGTTTGTTTCCAAACACTTTTCTGGCTATGGAGAGAAGATTGAAGTTATTCTTGAGAACGCGATCAGGGAACAATGGCCAGTTACACTTGTTTTCAAATTCAAAACTCTATACGGTGGATGGTCTCGCTTTGTCCGTGATAATGGAATCGAAGAAGGCGATACGTGCAAGTTTGAGCTTGTCCGTAGATTGACAATGCTCGTGCACATTTCTCCAAAGAAGCCTTCCTCACAATTGGTATGTATAGGCCTTTGAAACTGAAACAAAACATCATTTTTTATTTATTTATGTAGATCTTAGCTGAACGAGCGCTTTGAACTTGTGCAGAAACAGTTGGAGAGGCAAGCTAATCCCGAGGAAACCCAAATGTGCTTTGCTGCTGACAACAAACAAGTCGACGATAATGGTAAGCAAGTATGCATATATTTTTCATTTCAAAGGTGTTTCTAAGCTATATATATATGTATCTAATTATAATGAGCAGAGGCTCGAGAGTATAGAGTGCCCAAGTCTATTGCCAACGACTTTCCCTCTTTCACAGTATCTATGAAACACTACAACGTTCGCCGAGCAATTGTTGTAAGTCTCATTCTCAATTATTTATTTTTACAAGAAGCTAGTTCATAGCAGTGTGATCAACACTGTACGGGGTAATATCAGGGGCAGATTCAGAGGGGTATAGGGTATGTCACGACATACCCTTGTTCTCGGAAGTTTCATAATATCGTAGAGCTCTCAGTGACTTTCGATTTGATATCTTACGGGCCTAAATCGGAGTTCGTATGAAAAAGTTAAGATTATTTGAAACTTTGTGGTATGTTTGACCCCTTTTTTTTTTTGTATTTTAAAACCCTTTTTTATAGCTCCGAACCCTTCCGACACTTCAAAAAATCCAATATCCAACAATCTAATTGTTAAATTATATTCTTGGATTCACCCTGATAATATTATTCTGATTTTTAAAAACAAATATTTGATTGCCCACTTAGGCTGACCTTGTCTGTGACGACAGAAATGGTCTTGAACAGGTTTGATTTCTAGTGGGTGAAAGACAGTAGGTGCTAGGGCCGATCCTGAGATTTTGTTTTATAAAAAAAGGTGTCATTTTGCAATGATCCATTATTATGATATTTCTACCCATGAATATTTTGCAAATAAGGTAATCTAAATGGGTGTTTGATAAAAAAAAATGCAGAACCTCAGCACCAAATTTGTATCTACTCATTGCTGCAAGTACGGGAAGGTGGAAGAAATAATTTTGGAGAATGAGCAAGGTAAGCAGTGGCCCGTTACCGTGTGTCGCGGTGGCCAACGTAACGCAGCTCGTCTGGCGGGTAGATGGCCTTTGTTTGTGCGGGATAACCAGATTAAAGAGAACGATACATGCACGTTTACGCTTGTCGATGAGCGTAAAATGATCGTCTACATTTCACGACATTGCGAGGAGGAAGATTCAAGGGTTGTGCTTGAGCATCCAACATACAGCACCGATAGAAAAGGCAAAAGAGATGGACTTAATAAGAGGAAGAGGGGCAATGATGTAGCAATGCAAGAGGAACTAGCTGAGCTGAGAGAGGAAAATAAGAAGATAGTGCAGATGCTGCAAGAAATCAAGAGTTCTGGTGCAAAGTGACAATACTGCTGTAAGCATTGTCATGACTTGATATCGTGCATGCATTTGCGTCTTAAT
Organism: Erodium texanum; assembly: GCA_036897725.1. Lineage (NCBI taxonomy): Eukaryota > Viridiplantae > Streptophyta > Magnoliopsida > Geraniales > Geraniaceae > Erodium > Erodium texanum. The sequence goes on along the minus strand of JAYMSW010002764.1, from coordinate 9,942 downwards.
TAATGGTTAGAGTTTAGTTTATTTATTGTTACAAGTATTTCCTATTCCTAGTTTCTTAATTCTATATTGCTTAGTATTAGCATGTTTCCTATTTAGTATAGAGTTAATCCCTAGGGATGCTCTTTTTGTATTGAAAAGAAGAAGAATTAAATTCTCAATCAATAATATATTATATTTTAGAATTCAATATTAATAAATTGTTGCAGCATTGGTATGATAATAGAGGAATACTTGATATTAGAAATTGCAGTATAAGAAAAAAACAACAGGAGTAATATGTTCTAACATAAGTGGCAGACACCATGTTGGGTTCGTGGTTCTTAATAATCACAGGTTACAAGCACTTGACAATTCGAACAAATAAGACCTGATAAACCTATATTTATTACATACTCAAAACACGTATATACGATTTACACAATAAAAATAGAGGGTTGAAGGCCATGCTTAATGTATGCTTCGAAAAGTATAAAATTACTTCACCAGAAAACGAAATCTACAAATAAAAATAAAATGAAATGTTTTTTTTTAATGAAATATATATACATCAAAATATAAGATCTAAAAAAAGATGAAATCTAATCATCAAAATCCGAATTATGTTTAAGAAGATTCAATCTCAGCTGTCCACTAATTTGTTCCAACAAGCTAAATTAGTTCATCATTTAACCGACGGAAAAATTGAAACTGTTGGCCAAGCAAAAAAACAAGACCAACGGATTTCAAAACTGCCGGCCAAGAGCCTCACTTCACCGATGTTTTAAAACTGCTGGTCAGGATGAACACCTAACCAATGTTAACAAAATCCATTGGCCAAATAACCCATCTTCTTTACTTCTTGAGATCCCTTCATTATTGTCTAATTATCCATCTCTCTATTTCGTGGAGAATCTCTAGCATGGAAGAAGGCTGTGATTCTATCTCCCAACTTCAGCCAGCGGGCTCTTTGATGTCAAAAATCCTCCTCCATTTACAACAACTTTTGTCTTTCTTGCTCCAGCCCCTTGATGTGCTGGCAGTTGCTTTCTGACCTATCTCCCCCATAAACTTCTTCCAACTTTTTTGTTATTTTACCTATTCTGTACGAAAGTTTCCCATACTTTGCATGTCCCCATCTTCTCAACCCTTCCCCACAAACCCTTAGCTTGTGCATAATGTCTCTATCTTGTTCCCCTTGTGCTCTTGACCAAAGAGATTGGATTTTTTTTTCGCACTCTAGATCTCTAGCCCAAAAGGGTTCAAACCTGAATTTCAAATATTTACTCTCTCTTCTCCCTTGTAGCGCCTTCAAGGTTATGCAAATTGGTCTATGATCTGACCCCCAATAATCTAAAGCTGTCACCTGTGCCCGAGGGAACAACAATTTAAACTCTTCATTAGCTACATACCTGTCCAATCTCTCTTGAATGTTTTCCATATACTCACTCGCCGATTGTCCCAGGTAAATTTAGGTCCACTGTACCCCAAATCCTCCAGACCGTTCTTGATTAGAGACTGTCTAAACCTCTCCATGCCTGAGTTTGTCCGCTGTCGGCCACCCAATTTCTCACTCCCACTAATGGTTTCATTAAAATCTTCACCGCATAACCATGGGAATATGGACTTAGCATCAACAACCACCATATTTTGAAATCCCAGCCTTTCCTTCCATTTCTCCTTTTGGGTACCTTTCATTCTGGTTTCAGAGATAAACACTAACTCTGGGGAAGACTTTCGGAGCCACACCCGGAAGGTTTCTGAATGCCAGAGGGCTTCCCAGACCTCTGGCATTCCAGCATAAGCAACTCATTGCTATTGGCGGAGATGTTTTGTAGCCCTCGCCAATTCAGTGAGCATGTCTTGATGAGCAGAGTTGAAAAGCCCAAACTCACCTGGTTCTAGAGTTCCCTCCAACTTGTGCTTCTCGCCGCTTCGAACTACTAGATCTATGCTTTGCTCGCTCCTTACTCCCGATCTTGCCCTTTTCTTCCAATTTTTACTCCCTTCACCCTTCATCTTCGACTCATTTCCTGTTCCCAGGTCTATTTCCATTTCCCTTCCACCCTCCATGTTATGAGTCCTTTTGACATTTAACTTTTCCCCTCCCTTTTCATGACTTATTAGCGAGCTTCTTTCAAAAATATTGGAGCATAGTGGGGAGTGAGGTAGTGAATTGGTGCAAAAAAATCTCGAGAGATAAGTAATCACTGAAAGATATGAACCATACAATTATAGCTCTTATCCCGAAAGTGGCCCAACCTCGAACAGCTAAGGAGTTTCGTCCGATCATCCTATGTTCGGTACTATATAAAATAGTAATGAAGGTTACTACTACCCGGCTCAAGGGAGTGCTCCATAATGTCATAAATGAGGTCAAGGTGCCTTTGTTCCGGGAAGGTTGATCTCGGACAACGTTATAATAGGCTTTGAGTTGATTCATTCACTGAAGAAGAAGACATTGGGGAGACAAGGTTGGTGTGCTTTGAAACTGGACATGAGCAAGACATACGACAGGGTGGAATGGCCTTTTCTAAGACGGGTCATGGAGCTAACAGGCATCCCTAGGAGGATGAGGGATACAATTATGGATGGGGTAACTACAACGACTTTTCGGTCAAGGTTAATGGTGAACTGAAAGGGATGATCTAGCCTTCGAGGGGGCTAAGACAGGGATGCCCATTGTCCCCGTATTTATTCCTTCTATGTGTAGAGGCTTTGTCAGTTGTGCTTCATGGGGCTCAGAGAAGAGGAACCATCTCAGGCTTTGCATGTACCCGGAGAGGCCCAAAGGTAACTCATCTTTTATTTGCAGACGATAGCCTTCTCTTTGTAAAAGCAACGGCTCAAGAAGTGGGCACCGTAAAGGGTATATTGGAAAGATATGCTCGGGCTAGTGGACAGCTAGTTAATTTCGAGAAGACAAGTGTGTTATTCTCCCCAAACACTAAGCTGGAAACGCGACACTATGCAAAAATAATTCTGGGAGTATTGGAGGATGGAGGTCATGGCCGTTATCTAGGACTACCGTCGATAGTAGGCCGATCGAAGAAGGATATCTTCCAATTGATAATCCGAAAGGTAACTAAGAAGCTGCAAGTGTGGAAGCATAGATGGTTCTCTATGGGTGGATGAGAGGTGCTGGTTAAAGCAGTTAAGCAGTCAATCCCTGCGTATGCGATGAGCGCATTCAAACTCCCGGATGCTATAGCTGTGAAGCTAGAGTCGCTGGCTGCTAGATTTTGGTGGGGCGGAAACGAGATAGAAAAGAAAATGCACTAAAAATCATGGGAGTATATATGTAAAAGGAAATGTGAAGGAGGACTAGGTTTTGGAGTATCAGAGACTTTATTAGAGCCATGTTGGGCAAACAAGTGTGGAGAATTGCAGCAAATGAAACATGCTTGATGACCCGAGTTTTAAAGGATAAATACTTTAGGAAAACGTCGGTGTGGGAGGCGAATATTGGGAGAGCCCCGTCAGATGTATGAAGGGGGGTGCATTGGGCTATCCCTATGGTTCGGAAGGGATCCTATTATAGGGTAGGTCACGGGAGAGACATAAAGATCATTGGATTCCAACGAATGGAATTGGGAAGCCGTTCACAAAGGCAAGGGAAGAGCACTAGGAGCTGACGGTAGCAAAAATTATATTACCGGGAGGATTTTGGAATGAAAACCGTTTGACAGAAATCTTCTGGCCAGTGGATCAATGGGATATAAGAAGTATCTCGTTAAGCATGGAAGGAGGGTGTGCCAGGTTATGTTGGGCAGAACATAAGAAGGGGAGGTACACGGTAAGATCGGCCTATGGTATGATTAGGAGACAGAAAGCTATCAGAGAGTGCTCGTGCTCTAACAATACAAGTGGTGGAACAAGCTATGGAATATTGCAGCCCTCCTAAATTAAAGCTCTTCGCATGACGCTATACCCTCCACGATCAATTTAGCCCGACATGGAATTAAAGGCCCGGGAGCTTGCCAAATGTGTGCCAAGAAGTCCGAATCAACAGGGCACGTACTGGTGCAATGTCCTTTTGCTAGAGCAGTCTGGAACATCTTAGAGTTTTCGGAGTCCATGAGGTCGTGAGAGCGGAGAGAGGACAAGACTTAATAGAGGGTTTGATGAGATCGTTAACGCCTGTAGAACTCGCCGACTAGATGTGTGTGGCCTGTTGTATTTTAGGCAGAACGGAACAAGGCCATTCATGGAGAAAGCTCAAATAACTCATTTTTCATTCTACAAGGAAGCAAAGCGTGGGGAAGGGAGTACAGAAATTACAGATACGATGACCAAATTTCAAAAGCAGATCGGCCTAGACAACATGATGCATGAGAACCTCCAAGAACGAGGACTCTAAAATTAAACACGGACGCAGGAGTGAGAAGAGATGGAGTAGGGCTGGGGGCTGTGATTCGTGACCACGAGGGAGATGTAGTTGCAGCAAGTTATGAATTTGTAAAAGGAGCATACGACGCATACCTGGCAGAGTGTTTGGCTTGCAGATCGGGACTACAACTTAGTGCCCGGTTGAATTTGAAGATAGAGGTGGTAGAAGTGAATGCATGCAATCTGGTCTCTAACCTGGAAACAGCAGCATGCGATGGCCGCGGAGGGGTCCTAGAGGACATCTTGAAGCTGGCAAAGGTAAATGGAAAACCGGTGTTCCGAGCGGTTCTTAGGCAAGTTAGTACGGTGGTTCATGGTTTGGCTGCAGAGGTGCTCCGGAGATCTGGGACATCAACGGAAAATTCTCAGCTGCCGCTCCAAGTTGCAGATAGTGTTAGAATGGAAAAGGCAAGGGCAGCTCATGAGTTTGGTCTTGTGTATTGTGACAGCTAAGACGGTTTGTTTGCTGATAGATTTGTGAGTGGGGTCTTAGCTGTCTTCGTTTATGTTTGCTTTTTAAAAAAAAAAAAATTATTCATCTCTCTCTCACACAAATATATATCTCCACCCTCCTCACCACCTACGAATAAGATTGACATATCTTGTAGTAGGATATGCTTATCCGATCAAGCATTTGATTTTACAAGACCTCACATTGTCTGGGCAAACCAAAACCAACAATTTTAGTTACCACCGATCAAGGTTGGTCATACCGCCATCAAGACTTGACTTCAACCTTCACAAATGAGACAGTGAAACACACGAACAATCAAGCTTTGGTTGGCCAATTGCAGCTAATACTGATATAAGTTTTATATCTGCCTTCAGTTTTGGTTCTGCTCCACTGATTTTCTCAAAAACTAGCATGAATACAAGTATTCTATGACCTCATGCTAATTAACTACTAAGTTATGACAAAAAAAGAAAACCATACTAAATTTTGCTGAAAGAGAAGACATATCTAGTACTTAACAGAGGACACGACATTTGTATAGGACACCAAATAGCTTTGCCGAATCCAACCATTTATTTTGGAAATGAATTGATTTTTGTCCTCGTGAATCATAAATTGCAAAGAGATATCATATCACAGCCAAACCACCAGCCAGGTCACTCACTAGACACACATATCGGCTACACAACTTCATTCAAACCGGAAGTTCTTAAATTTTGCATGCTACAAAACACTGAAGGGCAAACCACAACTTATAAACTGATGTAGCAAATACTATAAAATGCCTCGTTTAGAAGAAGAGGGAACATAAGTGAGGGCAGTTCAGTAAATGCTGAGGTTCATCTTAATTCCTCCCGCCCTTTTTCTTTCTAGATCCTACTACAGTCCATCCATCGGCATCAGGCACCTCCCTGTGCTTCGGCTCATTTGCTGCCCTGTTTACCGGATTTGAGTTTGACTGGGATTCTGATGCTTCCACCATATTGTTTGTTGAATCCTCCTCCATGCTCTCATCATCTTCGTCACTATCACTATCACTATTAACCTGACAGAGTATGAGGGAAAATATAATCAAACTCCTTAATTCGATTGTATGAAAATGGTAGCAGTTAGAATCTAAAACTATGTATTTCTAGGACAAGAGAATCAAAAAGGCAGAATCCACATATTGCGGCCTTTTTAATACTGTCATTAAATAAACAAAACAGATCCAAGCTCATAGTTCCACTAAAGCTCACCAATACTAGAAATCATAACTGAGCCACTAGTTCTATTACATGTAATTGGTTGAAAACACTATCAGGCTCAAGACTGGTAGTTGCTTTTAACTTCCAAGTACAAAAATGAATTTTCATTTTAGCCATGATATTTTCAGTTTATAAAGAGAGAGATAAGTCCAACTTAACAGCCAAACACAGATCAGAAAACACTAAAATGGATCAAAATGAGTCCACCAAGTGATAAAAGGATACATAGGATATATGTTTCTCAGCCGTACTCATTTTGCATACAGGTCCATAAAAAGTAATCCTACAAGCTTGCTAGGTTTAGTACTTCACATGACAAGAACTCTGTCCAAATTCATGTATGGTATGACAAACTATCACATCAAACATTCATCACTAAAACTGTATATCACATTTAATCTTTAAGCTTTAATGCTTCAAAACTGATTAAAGAAATGAATCAACGTATCTTTTATTGACTAACCTTGAATTACACAAAATATATACATGCAACCCCAAAGTGTTGTGTACTTTAAATAATAATTTGCTGACCCAATAAAGCATTACATAATACAGTATATATCGCATGCATTTTTTGATTTCATAGCAGTATGAAACTAGATACATGACATGATTAAGCTGGCTTTAAGGCAAGCCAGTCAACAACAAAAAAATACTTCCTGTATTACTGAGAACTCTCAGTACCAAACCTTTTCTTTCTTCTATAACCTTCTTAGATGGTAACGGCATAAAAAAGTGTAGCTAGCAGTACTAGATTTCCACCACTCTATCAAGCAAATGCAACTATTGCAATAAATCAAGTCAACTAAAATTTCCCAACCATATAACATGAAGCACAAGCTTTACAAAATATACTTTTTCACCAATGATTACCTGGCTATGATTATGAGCTATGGGCTGAACATTGACTTCCCTCAGTTTCTGAACAGAGTTATAATTACCCTCAGAACATTCTCCATGCATAATCATCAATTTTTCTGCCACCTGAATGGGTAAAGAAGAACAAGAAAGATAAGTGATCAATGGTACAAAAAATACTGTAATGTTAAACTAGCTGAAACCAACCAAGACTAAATGAGAGTTTGGAACTAGAAGCAGAGATTTGGCTTGATCACTGAAATGCTACAAGCTCAGCGAGTTGCATCTGACAGAGCATACACTACCAAAGTAATACTTGTATCTTAACATACCCAAGTTAATATCTTCCTTATTTACCATATTATTATGGTAAGGAGTGTATCAAATATTGAAATACATTTCCTCTCAACTATCAACTTAAACTCAAGAAACAAATTTAAAAATAAAGAGTATTTAAAATCACATTTCTAAAAAGAATCATAATACATGAAGTATATTCCTAATGGACCCATAAAAGCTTTACAATGTCCTATTGGAACAGCAGGAAGCCAAACATATAAGTCGAAATGGAGATAGGTTTGACATAAACTATAACTCTCTCCATCTTAAAGTAAGTGTCCTTTAAATCAAGCATTCAAACTTTAGTACTTGACTTCCAACCCTGTACCCTCAGACTCCCATTTGTTCACAACCCACTTTGTTATAACTAACTTATGGAGGGATATTATTGGTAAATCAAGCTTAATAAACTAACTAAAATGGAAATGGGACACTCATATCGAGAATCAGGAGGAATGGACACTTAATTTGGGACAGAGGTAGCTTATCTATATTATTAACTACAAGAGCCAAAATATTAATCACCCTAAAAAATGTAAATCGCACCACCATGCACATAGTTTTCCATTAACTGAAAAGATGGAATTAGATTGGCATGCAACTTAAACCCTCAATTATACATTGTGCTTATTAGGATTGAATGAAAATGCAACACCACAGTATATATGAATAAAGCTTTATAATTCATAGTAGTGATTGGAATTATTGATACCTCTTCTATGCTGCCATCATCGACTTCCGTGTTGAGTAAAACCAAGCCCTCTATGAGAATGTTCTCCAAATCATCAATATAAAGTGGTTCTACAAGAGAGAAAAACAGTGTAACCAGCGAAGTCATATGTATTAAAGCTAATAGTTAACAAGACAAAACCAAAACCAGTGATCAACTATAAATTCGTCTCAGCGTATAATTGAAGCCACCACAACATAAATTTGCTAATTTCAATACCCCAAACAGAAGTCTTTATTTCAGAAAGAAAGAAAAAACTCAACTGCCACAAAGCAGTGCACAAAGAATACAAGTGAAAATCATCAATCCAAGCATATATTACAACCGGCTTCACAAAAACCTAAATCATTAAAAGAACATATAATTTGCACATAAAATACTGAATAATAATCACAATTCAACTTCCAAAACAACCCCAATTATACCTTTGGAAAGGGTGAACCAAGAGAAGATGTCAGAGGCAAGTTGATCGGGAATGAGGTGGGAGTTGCGCCCGCCCCATTCATTCTCAACAGCCATGCGGAGGGCTGACCATCTTGACAGCACCAATCCTATACCTTCCCTGAATATTGCTTGAATCTCTGGCGCCAGCAGTGGCGGAGGCCCATTCGATGCAGCCATTGTGCTTCCCTGTAGGCTATCAGGAAATATTAGAAATAGCAGAAAATTCAAATTTTAAAAGATAGAAGCATGTTCTTTTAAGTTAAATGCAAATAAATAGTAAAGTCAATCAAGGTTTTAAAAGGCGAAACACGCTCAAGGCGTTCTTCTGTAGCCTCACGAAGCATAAGCCTCGACATTTCCTAATAATATATTCATAATATTTCAAATAATCTAACATTATGGAGAAGAAAATTTTGGCATAAACTTTCCTAATAGTATATTCAACATGCTGAGTTTCCGTAGAAAGTTCAAATCATAATCGGAACTTGAGAGACACATTCAACACAAATCAGTCTGAAAATATCAACCAAACATCACCCAATCAATTCATGCCTGCACTTGTTCAACATCAAATTAACATTATGAAGAAAAAAGGTGATAACCTATAAGATATAAGTATAAACTTGCATATATTTCATCCTTTTACATGTTCTGTGTTACACATTACAACAAATGCAAAATAACTCAAATTGAATACTGAATTAGCTTATCCAGATTCTGACCAATCTTATTATCTACAATCTATTTCAATTCTATTACCTAAATTATCGTACAAGGCTCTTTCTGCTGCTTAGATTTTAGTCTCTTAACCAGTATGGCATTCCTTGGATACATTTTTCAAAAGAGAACCACGCACTGCAAATTGGTGAGGAGACGCCCAGAAAAATGGCTAATGAAAGAAAAGGCAAGAACTGAACAGTAGAGATTAGAGAAGAAGATACCTACAACGACTGGACCGGTGATGGCTGGACGGCGACGGCGGGGAGATCGGGTAGCTGCGGGAACTTCAGAAGATCGGTAAGAGCTAGGGTTTGATTTTGGTTTTTTGTTTTTTAGACACTTAGCATTTGATATTTTTGGGCCAAAGTTGTATTTTTACAAGCCCACCTTTTTGTTTCAGCCCACATAAGATTCTGCACACGTATGTCATTGTAGTTATTACATTGTGGACCTCACCTCGTATGTCATCCATATGAGAAGGGTGCACCTATCGCCTGTTTCAGCTACAACAACACATTATTCAACAAATCATTTGTATTTCTCATTAAAAAAACAAATATTTGTTTATTGCAATGTCACCTCCTCAATTTAAAAGTATTACAAACTCATTTGCCAAGGATACACAAAATAATACCTGTGAAACAATTTACTATTAACACTGTGTCTAGTAAGATATTTCGCCAAGGTTATAATTGTTTGTCTTGAAGATTTCCATGACAATGCTCTTACTACTAAAGTATGGGTGTATCCTTTTGAGTATTTGGAATCGTTAGACTTAGACATCC
>JAYMSW010002763.1:0-13254 GCA_036897725.1 Erodium texanum | reverse complement strand
AAGGTAATTATATTAATTAAGGAAAATGAAAAAGGAACGTCAATTAATTAATGGTAATAGACTAATCAAGGTAAGAAAATTAAGGATATAATTAATTAATGGTAATTAAAAGGAAGAAGGAACGTCAATTAATCAACCAGTGGTAATCAAAATAGTGGAACGTCAATTATATTAATGGTAATTAAGGATATAATCAAGGTAATGTATTAATTAAGGATATCAATTAATTATATTTATTAAAATAAAGATACATTTGTCAAAAATAAGAAAAAGAAGAAGAAACGTCTTCTTCTTCCTCAACTCTACAAAGTTTCTGGCAAGGTCCGGCGAAGAGAATGACCGGCACCGACGAATGGAGCGTCTTGCACACGTGGCACTTGTGATTGGGCCGACCGGATGAGAAGCGTCACTAGCGCTAGGACGCTGCGACGCTTAGTCGTAGCGACGCGTCGACGCAGGCGGACGACGCAGCCTCCGTAGTGGGAAACCGGCCGCGACGCTTCGGATGGAAATCAGAAGCAACGCGCCACTAGCAATGCCCTTAATCGCCATTCTGATTCACTCTTTCCAAATGGTATTACAATACAACAAAGTACGAAATATTTGTTTAATAATCCGAGAAGTACACAAATACATAATATATATGTATAAAACTCCAAGAAGATGATATTGAAAACTAAAACCCAGCATAAGCACATGTTTGGTTCCTTGTTATTTCCGTCATGTGACCTCAACCATACCAAATATTATAGATTTATGACAACTTGAAGCTCAAGCAAACATTTCCTGATTTTCCATTTTATTTAGGACAATCCACTTTTGCAGGACCACTAATCTAAGTTACATATTGATCAATATGGTTGGAATATTATTCTTTAGATAAGCTCTAACTCATCTGCTGAAAACTAACATTCCCAATCTTATTTGACAATTATTCAAATCAATGCCCATGATATCCACTTTCGTAATAATTCCTTCTCCTACTGTTTTTGGGGTGAATCAAAATCGTATCATAGATTGATAGGAAATTATATTGATAATTTTTCATTCAAGCTTCGCAATTAATATACATAATTTGAGTTCTAAAATTTCCATCTTTTCAAATACTTTTCGGTAACATATAATCCAAGCTTGGGCCCGGTTCCGGCGGCCCTGTGGCGTATTTGGCTGGAGGAGGAGGTGGGACGAGAAGATCAGCTACTGCTGCTAGTATTCGTATTGAGTATTATGGGAGATTGCGTCCCAAATCGGATAAGTGTAAAATGAATAAAAGATTGATATATACCTTGAACTCATGACCTAAAATACTAGTCTTTGAGTTAAGTGGAGGGTAATTTGTACATCATGAGCTTGTTTGTTATGTCACCCCAACAACTGCTATTGCTCCAAACCATTTTTCCGGTGTGCGAGTTTCTTGTGTTCCATTGTAAACTTTCGATTTCCAATAAAAAAAAAACTTAGAGAAAATGAAAGGTCTGGAGGACGTTTGGAAAAAGGCTTAGATATTTATATTCGTAAGGGGTATTAAGATCTTTCCGAGTGATGAAATGACAGTTCCATCCATTTTAACGGACTTCGTTAGTATCTGCAAGTTTCTAATAACTTGTTGTTAACATATGACAAAAAAGGTGGTCGATAGTCAGTAGTTACAAAATGAAAGTCGAACGTTGTCAACAATTAGAGTTTTCCCTCCATTAAATTAGTTAGATGACACATACCAAATGCGTTGCTTTTGAAATATTTGGAGATCAAGAACAATATCTTGTGCATACTGACACAATTAGTCATGCCTCGTGATCGATTTTAAGATAAGGTGATTAATTTACATATATGACAATTAGGAACACTAATTACGAGGCTTTGTGACAAAAATTAGAAAGGTTTGAAATTCTCTCCATTTTCAAGTTATGCATGTCTGATCAAAAAAGTGTCAATTATGCCTTCTATAACTATTGGTATCAAAATAAAGAATTGGTTGGTGGAGAATAAAACATAGCGATGCGACCTTACTCTCACAAAGTGAAACAAATATAGTAATTACCCAAGTGACAGTCAAGGGATAATATGCACACACTCAACGCTATAGCATCTTAGCAACACAAGTGCTTGAACACCGGTGAAATAACAGAAGCTTTATGTAACAAGCATGAAATCATTGATTTCAATCCTTATACGGTGGGTATTGCATTTCACTTCTTTCAGATAACAAAAAAAAAAATCCTAAACACTGGTTAGGTTTCTCCAAAGTTAACAAACAAGATTTCAGGTCTTGATATTGCACAAACTTTATATTGCCATATTCCTAATTCCTCAACCACAGTGAAAATATTAGTTTCCATAGTGTTAGTTTTCTATCAACGTTGACTTTTTTTATTAGCTAATAGTAATTTGTCAATACCAAATACTTTTGTTCTCATGGTCTCCTAGCAATTGGTCTCTTCCAACGCAAATTTGGAAACCACATTCTTGACTTCCTCATACACTTCTTCAACGGATCTCTCAGCATCAATCTAAGTCAACAAACATGAGGGAAAAAATCAGGTGGGAGGTGCAAAGATTGTTCCTTTTTTTTCTATCTCAAACACACTACATCACAACATTGGTACGTCGAACCTGAGAAATTTCTTAAATCCATTTGTGCTACCTTTTCATAGTTCCAAGAGAGTGAATCATTTTTGTTAAGCTAAAGGTGAAAGGGTTTGAAATAAAACTAGTGAAGAGTGTTTTTTTTTTTGAAGGAAAATTACCTTTTGAACTTTCCCCTTGGAGCTGTAATAATCAATTACTGGCAGAGTAGATTCAAAATAAACTTTCAGACGCTTTGGGATGGTTTCAATGTTATCATCAACTCTTCCCTTCAGAACCAGACAAAGGTTCAGCACATGTAACCCAACAGCTGAAAGTCCAGATAAGGGGAAAAAATAAGAAACAATAGCTACAAACCTGGTTTCTGTTAAGAATACGCCTTGTCAACTCCTCCGCAGAGCAATCAAAAAACAAAACCAAATCAGGCTCAATTTTCACCTGAAGATGTTACGGAATTGCACAATCAATATTAACTGAGAGGAATTAGATAAACTTGTATTACCAGATGGAAAAAATTGCAAGATTAGAGGGTTAAATAAAGCTGGTAGCAAAAATACAAAGAGATGATAATGCATACGCACAATTCTTTCAAATGCAGTTCGATTTTCTTCATTACGTGGGAAGCCATCAATGAGAAACCTATTACTATTGCTTCTCTGCATTGCTTGTTGAAGAAGCCTCACGGTTATCTCAGATGGCACAATCTTCCCTTCTTTCTTGAATTCATGGATCATTTTCCTGTAAATGCAACTTGTAGTGAATGCAGGGACTCAAAACCAAAAACAGCACCGGTAAAGTTACACTGCCAACATGGAAAATAACAATAATGTAATAAATATTCAATCTGTTTGGTAATGTTTGTGTATAAATTGCATACCCATCCTCAGATCCGGATTCAATTTCTGCTTGAAGAAGGTCACCGGCGCTGAGATGAACAAACCCCTCTTGTTTGACAATTAGGTCAGACTGGGTGCCCTTCCCACTGCCTGGACCGCCTATTGAAATATTTGAAAATTAGGTATTCAATCTATAAGCTGTATAAAGTGAATGTAACCAAGAATATGGCGGAGAGGAAGAAGCTCACCCAAAAGAAATATAACCTTGACATTATCAGGAAGGTTTTCGTTTTCATCCTGCCAAAAAAAGAAGTATCTTCACCAAAACTTATATCGAAGTGATCAACACGATTCATTTGGTTACAAAAAAATGCAAGTCCATAATAACTCTACCACTGACTATAATTAGAAAATGGCAGTAGAAGAAAAATGAATTTGATGGTAACTTTATTTTGCACTTCAGATATGGGAGACCAAAATTTTCTTGTGCTTGATCACTGAAATAAGTAGTGTACTAGTACTACAGCCCTGAAAACTTCTTATCCCATCTTTAACTGAACAGTTCACCTAATCAGTTTTTAACCCGATAAGTTGATTTGATAACTGAAAGATTAAGTTTATCAAATTTGCATACCAGGTCAAATTTTAGTTTAAGTTCACAATACCAAACAAACAATTTTATTTTGAAAGAAATGATACTGAAAGCACATATGTTAATCATCAACACACGATAACAATCAGAACAGAGAAGTGCTACCTTAAAAGTTGAACTTTCTGGAGATGCCATCCCAAGAACAAACTTCCTGGAAAACAGAGGCTTTCATGCATTACTTTTCCAGTTAGCCAAAGAAGCATGGTTGTCAAATCGCGATCCAAATCCTAAACCGGACAGAGTAAATTTGCAAGTCGTGGATCATGAATCGAATCAAATCGGGCGACTCATACACAAGACCCAATTGAAGCCAAACCAGCCTCTCGCATGATGTAATCTCTAAGATAAGGCTGAAAACTGATCGGAAAAAAAAAAAAAGTGGCCATAATTTGAAAAACAAAATGAGGAAATAATAAAAAGGGGAAATTGCAAAAAAGTGCCTTCAAGTTTCGGGTTCGAACAAATTGAGACCATGATGTTTCAAATGGAACAGATAGAGTCCCTGAACTAAAAATCAGGTCCACACAAATTGGACCCTTCTTTGGTCAACCATAAGATGTAAATCGGAGGAACCATTGAATCGTTTAAGGGTGAATCAAATCAAGAACATACCATCTACTTTAAATAAAGAAAAGGGTGAGTACTGTCATCTTTATTTTGTAGCATGTACTTTTGTGTAGTTGCACCGCTGCCTATAACAGAATTAAAAACTGATGGAAAAGAATATACTACCCCACAAAAATCTTGGGGGTCTCGAGTTAGTTTCATCATTTCTGATCAAAATTTTTTTTCATCATTTCTAAAGTAAAAAAAAAAAGTACAAAATAACGATCTTGAGGAAGACGGGTAGCATATCGTTACCCTATACTTTCTTTTTTTTTTTTTCGCCAGTTTTAACGGTACAACTAAACAAAGTACATGGTAACATCCTGCTACAAAGTAAAGATAACAGTGACAACCTACAAATTATTTAAAATACAAGGTATATTTCTGCCATTATCCCTTTTAATAACAAAAAAAACACATATGTACTAGATGATTACCAACTAAAATTTAGAAACTAATAGAAGGGATAGCACGAGAAAGTAATGAACCCAAAGATCCTAACTAAAAGACAAGAGTAAATACCCTACAGCATTTACTTAACTAGTAATGTGAATCATACATACTCAACTTATGAAATCAAAGGAGCAAACATAATTACAACTTATAATTTCCCCAAATCAACAAAATGAATCAGCAAATCAGATAATAAAACCTGGAAAATACCCTAAACCGAGAGCTCAACCATCAACCCAGTTGCCTGAATAGAAATAAAGCAGATATTCTAGGATCTTTGAGTTGGCATATCCTAGGATGTTACCTTGTTGGACACAGAACAGGAGATATGCAGCTACCGAGTCCAGCCCTCAAACCAAAAGACAAAACCCCTCTCAGCTTTAACATCCCAAGACCCACTTCCAAATTCGTTTTCACCAGCAAAGACCTCAGCACTTGGGAAACTCAGGAACCCTAACCCAACTCGAATCCAACCAGTTTGCAACTTAGAAGAAACCGCCACAAAGAAATAAAAACAAATTGAGTCCAAATTACAATGTTACCATAAAGAAGTACAGAGATTCATGCATAGGCTGTAACGGCCCAATGATTGTGGCAGGCCTGCTCTTGGGCCGAGGGGAAATGAAGGACAACAAGGTTTATATAGTTGTAAATGGGTTTTAAGCCTCATATTCATTAATCTAATTATCCTAGTACACCCATCAGGGCGAATTTAGTGGGTAAAGAAGCTATTTTTTTCTCAGTCATACAGGTTTAAATCTGTGTGTACATAAATAAAGTTAACTCCGTTTAATTTATGTGCGTATTTATTGCATTGTTGATGTATATTTATTATGTTGTGAGGTCTGGTTTGGTTGCTAAACGATACGTAAGCTATGCTCATTCAAAACTGATTACAATAATTGTTATTCGCATCAAGTTAAGAGTATATAATGTTAGTGTCTTCTATGCTCAATAGTTGATATTTATATCTACATGATTGATATGTAATATATTTGGTATTTATTTATTAAAAAAGAAACTTCAATGCTATTTAACTCATGTTAAATAAAACATTTAAGCTTCACAAATATATTTCTGTGCATCAGATCTCAATTTTGTTAAGGGGTAAACACCCTCATTCATAATTATAAGTAATATATATTCGAGTATGTGAAAGCATATTGTTAGGAATTGATGTATATATATATATATTTTTTTGATAAATGGATTTGATGCATATTGAAATAGTTCTTTAAATGATTATATACAAATGTCCTGTTAAAATATAAGGGAATGATCTAATCTCGATTACTTCTATCAGTTTAACGACTGACATTGAATGCCAACAAATAATATGACATGACATAAACATAAGTAAAATTGTCTTTAAAAATATATAATGATAATTGAATAACTCAAACGGATATAATAATAAATATATCGTGCCTTTTCTTCTTCCTTTGATCATTTCTTCGAGTCTTCTTCTCCAGGATATAGTTGATCCTACAAGCCGAACCCTTATCTCAAGAAGTAAGTGATCCTATTTTGGCATGTGCAAATAACATTTAAACCTATACAAATTATCTCTATCAATACTTAATATCAAAAATCACGGGTATGATTTTATTTATAACAATTACGGATATGAATGGCTAGAGTATGGAACAGTAAATGTACGTTTGTGAGTTATAAAGTACTATAATATAAAGGTGTGAAGTGTAATTTTCTCCCAAAAATAACTTAACAGACAGTTTAGTACTTTGTCGCGCTGTTTCTGAGGCATTCAGGTCATCTCGGCTACTGTTAAGGACAAAAAGGAAGGAAAAAGAAAAGGGAGTGGGGGAAAAAACATGTCTAATCAAATGAATTATGTTCAATAATTTTGTGTGTTGTGTTTTGAAGCTTAACCTAATAATGCCAACCCTATGTCTTTTTGCTCATTTCTGGTTCGGCAACATTTCCAACCCATTTTTTTGTCTTCCAATTACTCTTCCAATGCTATTGTCGTGTCTTTTTCTTTTGCATTCCTATTTTTTGGACTAATCTTCAACCCCTGCAGGCCTCCCAAGACATACATTCTAAGATAAATCCAATACATTTTCCCCCTGACGGAGTATAGTTTTTTTTTATAACTTGAGACTGATTGATATTATTATAATATAAAATTATTATTGGGTTTAACTATTAAGTTAAACTTTTAATTGAGTTGATTCTCTAATATAGTATTAAAGTTAGGTTTCTCACAAACATAGGTTCAAATCCTGCTTTCAGCAAAAATACATATTATTTCTTCATTAATCTCATTTGTCTTTAATAGGCCTCTTATTATGTCTTATCTCTCTTCTCAATAAGTTCATATCTATTTTTAAATTTCACCTCCAACCCCGTTAACAGGTTTGTCCGTGAGGACGCGTGTTAAAATATAAAACTATAATTAGACCTTCAACTAATTAACCACTTTTTGATTTACGAAAGAGCTATTTTAATCACTTTTGATATATATATATAGTTATAAAGTAATTAATCTTATTTAAAATTTAAGGGGTAAGTTAATATTATTATTTTTCATAATTTTGTGGACTTAACTAATAATTAAATTATTATTTTAAAAAAAACCTAATACATAAGTAAATTTCATAAAATATTTTTTTTCTTTCATTCATTTCTAATTTTGAAGTTAGACTGAATGGTCAGACATGTTAGGAACCACCAATTATAAACTTTGAAAAAGATATTAAATCGAAAATCATATCTAGCTGATCAACTTTAACCAAATTTGATATGATGAGCATTTTACAAAATCAATAATGGAGGCTATGTATGACACTTCCATTTCTTAGAATACTCAAAACAATTTCGATATATACAAACTAAAAGTTAATGATTGAATGAATTTGGTATGTAGTAACATCTGTGATTGCAAGTTGTGTGGAGTCCATGGATAAAAGATCCACGTTCATGACTCCGACCTTCCATAAAAGGTTTAATTATCATTAACTTTTCCATTAAATTAGCTCAAACGCAATGTATTGAGAAGCATTAACACAAATAAATCAGCAAGACAAGTGTCTTTTTCTTAACACAAGTAGGGCCCTACAAGGATGTGTCTCCTCTCCTCTCCAAATCCAAACTTGATGTTGTCAATCTTTTGTAGCTTTTCTTTACTTGGATTGTTCCATGGCCTATGTTGCCTTGTTGCCATGATTGTTAGCCGAAAGAGAATATATGTCCCAAGTGGATGTATTATGAATATTTTCAAATTTCAAATATGGTCTTGTAATTAACCTTTTCCTTGTTCTTTTAAATACATTTGATGTATTTTAAACCAATGCGCAATACTATTCTTTGATTCAAAAAAGATTTAACAAAATAAATATTACCGAATTTCAACTAACTATGTATTGGATATTCAAATACGTGTTCATTAGTTTATCTAATGAGAATATTTTGGTCTGAATTATTAGTTGGATTAGAATGAGCCCACAATTTGATATACATGGATGTAACACCTTGCCGGCAAGATTGGACCATCGGTGTCCCAGCAATCCCTACCCTTACCTACCGTGATTAACGCAGATACTTACTATTCATCTTTTGCTATTATTCATTTCATTCTAGAAAATTATGTCTTGTTAGTGATTAGTGACTGATGATGGATAATATATGTGTTATAAATACATTTTTAATGTTGTTAGTGATTAGTGATCGATGATGGATAATATATGATGTTGATGGTTTCTAATTTTAAGCAACGAATTATTTAGACTACTTGTTACTGTTAGAACTCTAGTTGATTCAAAAGCATAGATAGGTGAAACATCATACATGTGTGTAAACCTCTAGCATCCCTCTAGGTAGAATTGAAATAAACGTTTGTAAGCCTACTTTCTATATAAAGAAAGGAAAACCGAGTAAGTATATTTATTTTTCCCAAAAGGAAATATGTAAATTAATCCTCCAAATCTCTAAATTGAAAATGTTAAATATAATTTTGTAAATCCCTAAATTTAAAATGTTAGATATACCTTTTATAATTTCACTCTAGTATCGTTGTAGATGTAGCCAGTAAACCCGATGAGGTTGATGTGTTCTCCGGCAAGCCATCAGCGATCTTTCTTGGCCAAACCTAACCATCCCTGTCTTCCATGGTCAATCCCAACCTTTTCCGAACAAATCGATGGAACACTAGTTCATTTCGAAAGAACCTTCAAACCTTGGGCTAGAACACGAACTTTCAGTTCTGATCCGAGAAAGCTCGACGATGGCTTGGTTGTCAAGAACACCCTATGTCGTCCGTAAATTTACCGTGGGATGAAGGGTTTGAGTGTACAATTAAGGTTTGAATGATGAGTTTAAGGTTTGAGGGTGATTGCATTATTTTGAAAAAAATAATAGAATAATAGACTAACTAATTTTCTATAAAAAAATTGTAACCGCAAAAAAAATGAATGTTAAGGGATCGCTAAAGTAAATTCCAAACTTGATAGTAGTCATGTGAAGATGACTCTTAATTAGGAAGATCCAAACTAAATTTGAACTTAAGAATAGTCATGTGAAAACGACTTTTAGTTGAAAGGGTCGTTAATAAAATAAATTAAAACTTAGAAATAATCATGTGAAAATAATCTTTATGTAGGTTTCATTTTTTTTTATTTTTTAGATGTTGATTTACGAATTAAGCGTCTCATTTTATAACACGAGAGGCTCGTTCTTATACTGATTAATAATAAAATCACCAAGATAGCCTCCTAAATCTCGTTGTAACGGACATTTCTCATTAACAAAGTCCATACATCCCTTAAAAAAAAAAGTGGAGAGTTGACGCTTATTCCAAATGATGATTGACTTGAGATTTCATATTGTTATATTTTATTATTTTTACAATTACATGAAAGATGTCGTTTGGACTTCCTACCCATAATTTGAGTAGGACAGTTGGATTGGGAATGAGAATCTTGACTATGGTTTGATATTTTGAACTAGTTTTTATCGTCTCTCTTTTTCTTTCTATGCATTTTAAAGTTTGAAGTCTAGTTAATAGTGTTTCTTTTACAAAAAAAAAAAAATCGTATCATATTAAATACTGAAATTATACGGAGAATAAAATTGAGATTCATCCTGATTGAAAAAAAAAAATCTTATCTATATCATTAATTTTGGGGAAATTGCAGTTCACGACCCCCGTTGAAAAAGTTTTACAAGTCACAATATTTTTCAAAGGTTGTTACAATTTATATCCGTAGACATAACTTTAGTTACAAAGTTAAGAAATTCGTTAAAATTTGGACGAAATGAGTAGAATACCCTTACGCATGTGATAAAATAATATTTTTACCAAAAAAAATACTTGTTTACGTCATTGTGACGTCAGTTTTCTTCTTCGCGGTCTTCCATTCGTGGGTTGTGTTTTGATGATGGATAAAACCTGTCATTCATCTAGGGATTCAACGGGTAACAACAGCAGTAACAGAGGCTCCATCAATACAAGAGATCGGTGACATTTAAAAAAAAAAAATACAAAGTTAACGGAATATTATAGTGTTTCCGCCCAAAATTCTTAACAATACAACTAAAACAACTTATACAGATGTAAAGTGTAACAAATTTTAAACTTTTCAAATGGAGACTGTGACATTAATTTGGCCTTTATATTTTATAGAAGTGTATACTAACCAGGCGCCTATATATACGGGCATGAAAGACTGTTTTCTTAAGTTGTTGCATGAAATGACATCTTCAGTGGTAAAGCATAGTTTTATACGTAATGTAACGTTTTGCGAAGGGTCACAAAGTTGTGTGGTACGACAAAGAGGAAGGTAGGCAAGAAGAAAGGTGTGCCTGGAGAGCATGATGGCTTCATTAGTGACCAAATTGACAGATGTGTTATTCTGGGTTTGTCGGCGAATCCCTTTTGGAATGGGTCATATTGCTTTTCTTTTTCTTGTTCCCCGTCGTATTCTGAATCATAATTCCAACAAAAAGTGATGATCTATGGCGGTTCCATTCTCATTTCCAAGCTCATCATCAGCTTCTTCTCACTGTTGATAAAAGGAAAAAAAAAGTTCAAGCTGCAAAGTATGTATCCACACACACACACATATATATATATATGCATGGCAAGAACTCTTGTATGGCTAATTAAGGGAAAAGTGATAGTGTACCCATTTCATTCAATGTAAGAGGAAATCCTAACGAGACTTTTACTTCATAACTATGAACTAAAAATTGTGTCCAATTACAAAAGTTGTTTTTTTTTATTTATGTATAAATATGTTAGATATTTGATATTTTTAGTACAAGGATATTAAATTTATACTTCAAACTAAAAGTATTTTTCACTTCTATATTTTTCCTTTTTTTTTTCAAATATCAAATATTTGCATTTTTTGACATTTCCCCTATGTTTTTTTGTTTTGTTTTTGAAAAACATTTCCCCTATGTTTAATGACTGAAATGTTTCTCTGATAGATAAAATTTTAATAAATTCCAACTGTCGTGAATTAAAGCAGACTATATATAATCTTTTGTGGTGTCAAAAGTGTGTAATTTTTATTTTTGGGAAATATTAGTTTTATCTATGGATATCATAGCCATTAACACAAGATTTTTTTAACAATCATTAGTAACAAACTTACAAAAAGTTCACCTGTTGTAAACTTTCACATTTTTTAAGTTAACGATTATGAATAATAAAAAGGTGACGCGACGAATAGAAATATTTGTAGATATAATAAATATGATTTGGGTAAAGTTCAACTTCACTATAGTAGAAAATGGCCTTTTCAATATATAGAGACACAGATGTTTGATATTGTTTGCACCATTAATTGAACAGAAAAAGGAACAAGACTACATGTTGCTAGTAATTGCAAAGTATCCATAAAGACCTTAATAAGGTGTGGTGTGATTATCATTGACTACATATTGTGCCTTAACTAATTCTATAATATCATTACATATATCATGGTGTACTATAGCTACTTGATTCATTGCCAGAATTGAGGTGTACATGTGTAACATGTCTCATTGATTGGTTTCCATATATTGACCCAATAGTCGATTTCAATGTCATAGTACAGAGGTTAAGATAAGGTTAATCTTACTCAGGCAATTGAGTAATCTCATCAATTATTTGTGACTTTAATTTGTAGCTCCCACGTTTTAAAATTTCCCTCCAATTTCCTTCACTCATTGTTACAACGTGATAAATTTTCGAAGTCCAATTCATAGATACTAAAAAGATATAGCATTATCAACCAGTCTTACCAGCATTGCAAGGTCAAAACTGAAATGGAACAAAAGGCTACAGAGGCAGGTATCAAAGTATATTTGTGTAAGTAGTTAAACGTTAGAATTTATAGTCAAATGGTCACGATCCAGTTATAGTGACAATAGTAAAATCTTAATTTTAAAAGATAAAAACGGCTTCCTAAGTTAGGATAATAGACAGGTCAATAAAGATGAACAAATAGTAAGGAGTATAACTGCAAAATAAATTCATTTTGACCTGATTTATAGTGCCAATTTTAAAAAGGGAAATTTGAAAAGCTATGTCTCCAAACATGTGATATTTTTTTTCTACGTTTATATACTTCAATATTTGAAATATGTGCCTTTTATTTTTATTTGAACAAAAATAACATTTCTATCATTTAAACAAATCCTTTTTTCCTCGTTGTTTCAAATACTTATTGTCTACTTTTTTTTTTGATTGGACGGTTTACTTTTTTGTGTTTTATTAAGTCATCATATACAATTTTTTGGGTTCAATTCTGTCAAACTAACACCCGTGAGTTTAAAAAAATGCCCTTACAAAATAAAAATACAATTCTAAAAACAAAATAAAATAAAATACAATTTCAAATCTAGATTAAAAAATAAAAAAAGTATTTCTAAAATATTTTTTATCTAAAATAAAAACTAAAAATATTGAAACATATATAATTTATTAAACTTTTATCAGATTTAATTTTTTTTATATCTAATTTAAATTTATTAGATTAAAAAAATTTATTTATTTTTATTGAAAAGATACGTGAGCTATGCCTCTATTGCCGCAATATTATATATCACGTAATGACATATATAACAACTGATGAAACGACCAGTGCAATAGCCCTCACAAAACCTAGATTTGGT
>JAYMSW010002762.1:0-13255 GCA_036897725.1 Erodium texanum | reverse complement strand
CGAAATGGCTCGTTTCGTTTGCAAGACTAAGAGATGCTATCAATGAGGGAGTGGTAAGAACTGGCCTCCAACTGTCGTTGGGGGTTCTCAATTTTTACGGGAGAAAGGATAAGGCAACCACATGGTGAAAATCAGAACCGTTTCCAAGTATCGTTCGACCAAACTGATCCATTATAATCAAATATATTGACAGAAGGGAACAATAGTAAGGGTGAAGTTGGTGGGCAACATGTTCGTCTGGAAGACATTATGATACCACTAAAGAGCGCGAATGGAGAGGGACTAACAATGATCCTTTCACATAATGATGATCCTAAAAGGAGTAGAGTTGGTTCAGACGACCCGAATGATATGAGTGGAAAACCTGAGACAATTTTTAGGGAAGAAGAACATGGGGGTATGTTTAATTTGAATGTGCAACATATGGACATTGATAATGCTTTCAACTCCACGAAGATGGTTGAGATATTAGCGGAGTTAAACACTCAAACGAGACCCAGTGTCTTGTTTTTAAGTGAGACCAAGTATAAAAAAAGAGGTGTGGAAGAAGTTGAAAAATGATACGAGGTATGAAGGACTCCACGTTGTTGATCCTATGGGTATAAGTGGGGGCTTGGCCCTATTGTGGAGAGAAGTCAGAGATGTTCAACTATGATCCATTTCGAGAGCACACACTGATGTTTGGATCCAAGGGCAGATTATAAGTGGTTATCGCCTGATAGGAATATATGGTGAACCTGACTGAACTCTCTGATATAGAAGCTAACAATTAATTTGATCCTTATACGAAAATGAAATCATCCCATGGGTTTTAATCGGGGATTTCAATGATATTTTGCATCACATTGAAAAAAAAAGAGGCAATATATACCCAAAACACTTGGTTGATGAGTTTCATTTTATTGTCCACGATTGTGGCTTGATCGACATAGGAATGGAGGGACATGGGTAAACTAGGTGCTATGAGGGAGGAATAGACACCTGAACCGAGATTGAATAAACTATCTCCTGGTCAGTTTGGAATGGCTACACTAGTTCCTAGATACTCGACTGATGCACCTAGAGGTTGCACCCTCATTTTACAAGCCAATATTTCTTATTCCAAACAAGCAAAAAGATAGACGGTTTCAACGAACATTTTGTATGGAAATGCTTGGAACAAGGAACCAGTGTGTGCAACAATAATCAAAGATGTTTGGTAGTCACACAAAAATGTGGACATCAGTACTAATTTGACTCATGTATCGAATTGATTGGAAGCTTGGGGGAAGGATGTTCTTGGCCTATTAAGAAAAAGAATTAGACATTGCTAGAAAGAATTGAACATACTACAAGGCCAAACTAATAAGGAATGGGTGTCTAGATTCGAGGTTTTTTTTAAACAACTTAACCAGGACTTAAACAACAAGATGATCTCTAGAAGCAGAGAGGTAAAAAAAAAATGGTTGTTATTTGACGATCTAAATGCCAAGTTTTTTTTTTATATGTAAAAGCCAATTAAAAGAGAATGATCAATAAACTCAGGGGCCTATATGATAGTAAGGGGACTTGGAGAGACTACAATAAGGGTTTAGAAGGGATTATCAATGATTTTTATGCTGGACTTTTTACATTCATAGAGGTTGAACTTAGATGCTTTAAATAGTATTCCACCTCTATGGTCGAAGTCCAGAATGCATTTGGCTAAAGACAACTAGTGAAGAAGTATGGTAGACAATTAAGTTAATGGATCCTAAAAATTCTACTGGTCCAGATGGCTTCATCCCAGGCTTGGTCGATCGTGCCGTGGTGCAACTGGTCCAATCCTTCTTTCATCCAGGTACCCTGCCTCGAAATTCAAAATTACAAATATGATCCTTATTCCAAAAAGAGAGGAGGTGAGGAATATGGGTGATCTGCAACCCATATCCCTGTGCAATGTCCTTTTCAAGACCATTTCAAAAGTTATGGGCAACCAAATGAATAAGTTTTTAGACACAATAATTACCCTAGTACATAGTGCTTTTGTTTCAAGACGACTTATTACAGACAACATTATGGTAGCAGGAGGAGTGCTATCTTTTCTTAAAAGAAAGAGACAAGGTAGAAATTGATATATAACCTTAAATCTTGATATGACCAAGGACTATGATCAAGTAGAATGGACTTTTCACTTAGCAATGATGCGTAGACTAAGTTTTTGGACAAAATGGATCTAGTTGATTATGTGAAGTGTGCAGTTCAATATACTTTTACCCTGGAGGGTCATTTAATTCGGCATATTATTCTACCTGAGGTACCCCACAAGGTGATCCATTGTCTCCCTATTTATTTTTCATCTTCATACAAGTTTTATCGAGATTTATCTCTCATTTTGAGGCAGCTGGTCGCTTACATGGTTGTCGAGTTAACCGAAATGCTTCATGTGTGTCCCACTTATTTTTTTTTTTGCAGATGATAGTTATGTGTTTACAAAAGTGACGAGGGAACAAGCCGATCAAACCCATGAATAGTTGACACAATTTAAAAGCGTCTGTGGTCAGCGGGTGAATATTGTTAGATTCAGTTTGAACACTACACCAGAATTGCGGGATGAGATATGTGCTCAACTCCAAATCTATGAGGTGGCCGAGAGTTCTTCTTGGTTGAAACATAAATAAAGTTCAAACATAAATAAAGTGTATGTATTAGTGGATCCCTTTTCTTGGTATGTGAAAGAGACAGCAATTTCAGTAGAGGATCAGAATATCCATCTATGCTTTCGCAGGTAGCTTGCTGAATGCAGCATTGATTCTGTCCTCTGAGATCAGTCTCTGGTTTTCATAGAAATCCAATATCTCCATAGCGATATTTTTTACCTGTCAATCATTAACAGTCTCAGGATGTCAACAAATATAGCACTAGTTGAAACTATAACTATGCCCTTAATTGAGTACTGAAAAGGTGGATTTAGCAACTTCATTAGCAGTGTAACAGTGTAGGGATATGAAACAAAAATCTGATTATGAAACTAGTGTCAGCCTTTGATGCCAACCTAGCATGACAATAAAAAGACAATTTAGTTTATAACAGTCACTCACCACATTCATGTCGACCTGGAGCTCTTCAAACCAAGCAGTGGTGTCTTTCTCTTTGTAAACACTACTGATGTATATGCAAGCTAGGGCAATCAAATGTGGAGGATGTATCAGAATAAGGTCCATCTTGTACGTATCATTCACGAGCCCCCTGCAATTTTTAGAATGCCGAGGGTCGATTAAAATTTACAAATAAAGAATGATACATTAAATAAATGATGATAATAAATATGCAGCAGAAATATTGCTCTGTGAACTTATATGCTATGCTAGATCAGCAGACAAATCATAATTTCAAAGATCTATGAGCAATAATGCTATTTGATATCAAAGACAACAAGACTATTTTTTCATTCTTCTAAGTCTCATTCACAAGCCCACAGAGACAACTTTGGAAGGTTAATGAACAGAAGATCAAACCATTACCAAACTAATTGAGTCATGTTCGTATCATTCATGCCAGCATCCTGTAGCAGCCTGCCAGATAGAGAGAACAGGAACTTTACTAGAGATGAAAAAAATGAGAGGATCGATTAACTATCATCAACAGCAAAGAATTAAAACTACTTACTGTGATAATGAACGATAAGGATGGAAGACAACCAAATAATAATTGAGAGCCTCTAAAACTTTCATTTCCATTTCAAGTATGTCTTTGATCTCATACCTATACTTCTCATCAGAATCTGCACATTATAAGCGGGCAAGTTTTCATCACTTAACAAGCTCAACAGACACCAACAAGTATATTATGATCAATAGCAAACAATCAGTTCATCGGGGATTGATGATAAGTCATTACACATTTTTTTGATGTAGAAGGCAAGAAGCCTGGCCTGCACTGTACTTTCTTCTGCTTTAGATGCCAAGTACAAGCAGGTTGGAGCAACAAGTCGTGGGTCATATTCTGTCATGCTCTTTCTGAAAGCAGAGATGGAACTTAAAATCAGCAAGGATGTGGAGAAGATTCATCAGAGCAATTTAGTAAGATCAGGAGATAATGAAACCACAATTTCATGTAGTCAGTAAAATGAAAAGGTTAAACAGTATATCCACACTTACTAACCTACAAGAGATAAATATATGAATTAAAAGAAAGAGGAACCCATATGGAAGAAAACTGTTATTTCAAATTTAATGTGTGATTTCAATAAATTGAAGCAACCTTGATAATCAATCAACCAGCAGATAGAAATGATGTCAGTGCTAAGGAATCATAAGGTGTATAAGACCATAGATTGTGCAAAGCTAACGAGTACCCCATTCATTTAGGTCCATTGGTATTAAGAATAATACACAAGTCATCTCTGTTTTATGACAAAAGGGAAATATTTGTCTATAGTTGAAATTACTAGATGTACTATTGTGAACACTGATGCATTTTAACTGGTGCCCTCCAAGGGCACTCATTACTCATTAGCCAGATGGATACAGTCATGCAGATTCAAATCTTTCTAGAAATCACTTCAGCAATCATATTTATTTGGGGTAGTATCTTTCAGGGAGTCCCATCCTTATTTTACAAGAATTTCTGAAGTAGCTATGGAATCAAAATGAAATTAAAAAAAAAACATGCAAGCAAAAGCAGCAAAATTTTGATCACAAACTTGGCATTTCCTTTCCACCTTGAAAAAGTATAGTACATACTTGGTATAAACACGTCTCATATATGTAACTGCAGTAGCAACGACCCTGAAAATCAACCAGCGTATCAGAAGTCATATTAATCAGCGGAAACAAATTTCTTATACAAAATTTTAAATACGACAAAACTAATATATATAAATGTATTTGATGAGTTCCCATATTTTTAGTTGTAATGAAAGCCTTATACATCTCTAGAAGAAACAATTTATGTTGCCATCTAGACAGCTACTGAAAATGTACCATAAAAACATCAACGATGTCTTGATGTAAGTAACTCCTGAGAACAATAAAAAAAAATACGATCTTTTAAGAAGCGAGTGATTGTGTAATTTAAAAAGGACCACAAACTTGATCCATAATTGATAATCATTCATCTCAGAATTTGACTCATTGAAGTATTTCCTAGCTGGTTTAGTGGAATAGCTAGAAACACACCAGCCATGCATAAGTGGCGCAACACCATGTGCCTCAAGTTCTCAAGCAATGTGAATAAATTAGCAAATACATTAACATGAAACTAAGAAATCTATGATAAATTTCCAATAATAATCCATATCTCTAGACACATTATACAGGCCCAAATTGAAACTTTGTACCAATAAACAATCCCATTTTTGTTATAGCAGAGAAAGAGTGCAATCAAAGGCTAACAAAATTATCTACTGGTTATAAGTTATAACAACACAATGAGAACATGTGAAGAGAATGCATTCAAACCTTTGTCTCACTTTCACATTTTGAGCCAGTTTCATTATATCTGCAAAAGAACAATAGAAAATTAATACAAGTAATGGGGGAAAACTATTAGCAATTGGGCCAAAGGATAAAACCATTAATTTGAAGTATAAATCTACCACCATGTAAGTGGAATACAAAAAAAATTATCTTGTCCCCTTCATAAACCTTTGCTTTAACCCTCAAAATTTCCAAATTGAAGCCAATGGATTTAGTTTAACGAGAAACCCCAGATTGGCCAGATAAGTAAAGCATAACGCTGTCAACTGTTCAACAAATTATGGAATCCATCGAAATCAACACAGACTAAGGATATAGATTCAAAATTAAACATCGATCAATTCACCGAAAAAAGGCCAGACAAATGAACCAATGAAAACCCACTGAAACAAACTGAAACCCATATGAGAAAATAGAGGATCGAAAGAAAAAGCAAGAACTGAGAGGCGGCATACAATTGGCCATGTGCATCTTGATGAGCTTGAACTCTTCAAGGGTCAAGCCCTTCTCTTTATCAAGTGGGTTCACCACATCCACCTCTTCCTGGTCCAGGAGCTGCTTGCTGCGCGACCGAACCAAAAGCAATGCATCAATCAAACACACCCAAATCAATGAAATACAAATTGGGATGTTTCGAAACCTACAAGTGAGATGATGTCCAGAAATTGGAAGCCATTATTCAGAAATCGGAGGCACCGAGTTTGGCTACGAGACCAGGCGATGGATCATTTAAAGCTTAAACCAGACATTTCCATGTTAAAACAAAAAGCTTTCTTCTTCTTTTTTTCACTCTTTCCTGTATATTTAAATTTTTTAATTTATTTCAAAGAAAATAAAATTTTGATTTAGTGATCTTTGGGTCAGCATATTTGAACCCTCCGTTAAAGAGATTGGACCCACCTTGATCTACGATCCTGGGCTCAGTTAGGATCTCTTATTGGTCCAACTCCGAGATTTCATTTGGGCTGTAGCCCAACACACAAAAGAACGATAAAATAGAGTTTAAAACTTTATTTTCGGAGACTCTCTCACCAAAATTTTCCTCCCCAATTTATAATACTCTGATATGCTTTTTTTCCTCTAGAATTCGTAAATTTTGGATAATTTTTATCTTTAATAAGAATAGAGTAGATCATACGGAAAAGAAGAAAAAAGAAGCTTAACAGTGAGTTGGGAGAAAAAGATTTTACGGTGTGTCATGTAGGTCTAGCTTGGACGACTTAAATAATGAACTGCGTCACCTAAGTCTAACTTGAACGACGAAGCCTTTTTGCATCGTCATGTTTCTTGCTTAGGCGACACAACATTTAAATGTTGCAGTGTCCAAACAGTGATCTCGTGAGGTGTAACTCGAGATCGAAAGGTTTGTCGATGACTCATTTCGTTTATAATTTTAGTAAAATTATAATGTAGCAAAGTCAAATGTTTTTTTTGTGAATCTTCCACCCTTAATGGAAGAAAGAATTATTTTATTTTATCTAGTATTTTCATATAATTTTGAAAGTATATTGATTTATAGAATAAGATTCATTATACTATGTGCATTCTTGCTTGTCAAAATAAATATGTAGACTAAACATTATATTTGGAAATTATATAATTTATTATCAGTAATAAAAGAAGCCTTTAAGCCCCAAGACCTGCAAATCCTGTGGGAAAGAAATACTGAAACTAATTACCTATTTAGTAAAAAAAATCTTCTTCTTGATCAATTGATTCTCTGAAAGTTAACCAAATAAAAGAAGCAGAAAACATTGATTTTGAGATACATGAAACAGTATCTGCAAGAGCCGGAAATAATGAGAAGCAAACAAGACATGTCATGTTTTATAAAGGAGAAGATCCAAGAGAGAGTGAAATGAAAGATTTTGAGAGATGTTGATAAAATCAAGAATTTCAACGAAAGTCAGTTTTTTTGTCTCAAAACCTCGTAGTAAAGGCGAAAATGATATTTTTGTTCTCTACTTTAATTGTATAAGATTTGGAATCTTGTTGCTTGATGGTCATCTTTTGGCCTGCTGTTTACCAAATCCTCCTTCAATGGGAGTGTAAAAGTAAAGCTCTTGTTTATATGGACAGACCAACGTTACTTTTTCAATGGAGAATTCATCGCATTTAGCTGACTCTAAGACTCGAGTCCAGGAGAAAGAGCCGGTCAAATAAATTTCTCAGCTTTATATCTAGAACCGGCTCAAGCCTTCTAGTCAAAGCAATGGACCAACGCCGTAATGATATGCGACCAATAAAAGAGTTGTTACAACGGGTATTTTTAATAATAGACGGGAGTTTGATTTTTTTCAAAATGATTGTTTCCTAAAATCATATTTTCTCTATAAGTTCTAACATTTCCCTTCCTCATTTTCACACTCTCATTCATCCATATCTTTCTCAACTTCTCTGTACTTCCCACCCAAAATAGAGTCGACCCCGACCTTGAACTTCAATATCTCAGATAGTAATGATTTGGAGTCTTCAGATTCCGAATCTGACAACGAGTTCAACAAACTCCTTTGTTCCATAGTGTTCAACCCACACTCCCTCGAGCAACAACAAGCATGCAGAGGATGGTAACGGATAAGACGCACTGTTTAGGCAAGAAAAAACGAGCATTCCTCTTTAGGAACCGTGAATGAGGCCACGAGCAGCTCTTCACCGACTATTTCGCTACACCTCCTTTATTGACAAAGTTATTTTCAAACATCAATTTTGGATGTGACAACTGAGGTTTCATAGGATTATGCGTGGCCACACCGGCTTCAACCCCTTTTTCTAAAAGAGGGACGACGCCATAGGTCTCGCGGTTTCAGTCTATTGCAGAAGTGTACAACAACCTTACAAATGTTTGCTACCGGGTGCTCAGCCGAAATCTTGACAAGTACTTGCGAATGGGTAAAAGCATAACCTACATTTTCCTCAAAGAATTTTATGAAGGAGTCATTATTGTTTTCAACGAACAATATCTAAGAAGGCCAAATGCAATAGAATATTGCATGATTACTAAAAATTAACGAAACTCGCGACCTTTCTAAGATGTTAGGCATTACTGGTTACATGCATTGACAATAAAAAAAACTATCTAATGACGTGGAAATGCATGTACACACGAGGCGGTAAGTAGGGGCTAACCATCATGCTAGAAGTTGTGGTATCACAAGATACATGGATATGACATGTTTTCTTTGGTGTAGCAGGGTCGAACAACGATATTAACGTCATCAATCAATCATCGTTGTTCACAGACGTAGTCCATGACAAACAACCTCATATTCATTACAGCCAGAGGTACGAAGTATTGTGGGGTTATTTTTATAACTCAACATGTGGGCTAACAAATTAAGACAATTTCATTTGGGCTAATATTTTGTACTAGGCTAATTAAGTGATCAAATTAGTAGAGCCAATTAAACATCTTATATGGTATAGGCTTAGTAATGTGTAATACCCAATAGTATATCCAATTAGGGTTAATGGGGTCTGATTAGATAAATATATAAAGAACATTAGGGTTTGGTCCCCAAGACCAATCGTCTCCTCACTTTCTCCTCCATTTCCATCAAATGAGTGTGACCCATCTCAAGAGTATAAGGATGACCAAATCCATTCTTACATGTAACATGATGAAATTCATATAGATATGTTTCCGTATTCAATTATTTCATTGATTCTCTGTTATCAACATGAGATTTAGTTTTAGGATTTGATTAGTTACATGTATGCCTCCAGTTTGATTTACATATTTCATTAACATGTTTCATATGGAGTTAATCAAACAAGTACACCCATAGTTACTATTTAGGTGATGAGATATATCAAAATTGGGTTGTGTTTGTTAGAACAATATAGAACTCATGGAACGACAAGCACATGGAATTTTCACAACTACAAGAAGGGTGCAGGAAGGATATGGAACAAGCGTTTAGAGTTTTCAAGCGTGTTTCAAAATCATTATCTGGCCAACACTTTTTGGGACCAAGAAATCAACGATAATATCATGGAAGCTTGTATCACAATACGTAATATGATAGTTGAAGATGTACGAGACAATTACCAAAATCAAATCAATTACGAAGATGATCCACCTGCTTAGTTGGGACCACCTCACACAACCCGTTAGGACCGCCTCCAAAATTTTGCACCTTGTACATGAAAAATGCTAATGCACAGAAGATACCATCGTTTACTGAATATTAGAGAGAGTAAAATTTCATCTTCAATTTTTTGTAATTTCAATTTCAAATATTTAAACTATGTAATTTTAATTCACTTCATTTAAATTAATGTAATTAACTTTTTATTTATGTTCAATACTTAGTTTATATAAAATAAATAAATTAAGAATTTATAAAATACATCAAAAAACGGGGATTTCATTTTTTTCCTCTCCTGCTTCAACTCTTTTTTTCTTTTTTCACGTAACTTTTTTAATGTTGACCTTATTCTTTCTTAAACAATAAAGGTAAAACCACTTGTTATATAGAGTATTTCGCGTAACAGATGAATTCTCTCTTTAACGTGTTGACCTTACTCTTAAATAATAAAGGTAAAACCACTGGTAATATAGATAGACATTGAGACTGTTTTTGGCTTATCAATCTTAAATTTATTTTTAAGATATTAATTTCAGATTTATTTAGTAATATGATTAAATCTTTGAAATTTCCTTACTTGTACCTAAGTAAATCTTGAGTAGAAACATTTGTGCACATGAATGATAAAAAAAAAAACATTATCATACCAAGGTTGAACTCATGTAAACGAGAGAGACAAGAAGACATAATTAGAGTCTGAATTAGGATAAAGTAGCACAAGAAGAGCTCAAAATGGCGCTCAAATATGGCATGCGCAAGTGGTTAGAGTGTCTACAAAATCCCAAATTTGACAACACTAAGTTAGAGAAGTTGAGTTGTAATGTTCTTGTAACATTATATTCAAGCTTCATCATGTGGAAGCCTTGTTCCTTTTGCTCATGCTCTTCCTCACCAGCCCATCCAGTTGAGATTCCCATCTGTTCTTCCACAATTCTCTCTCGTCCAATCCCAATCCCAATCCCAATCCCTGATTTTAGAGCACAAGTTCAATTAGAGACTCAACTTTAATTGTCAAAAATAAGTTAAAGCAATGTCAAACTTACAGAGCAATTAGAGGCCCGTTTGCGAGCACCAAAACCCAAGGCCAAGTGCAGACCCATGTCTCTATCATACAAGGCTCTGGTCCTGGGATCGGAGAGCGTCTCGTAAGCCTCTTGGATCTGGATAAACCTCGTCGTGTACTCATCCACGTGCCCAGGGTCAGGGGACACGTCCGGGTGGTACTTACGCGCCAGTTGCTTGTATGCTTTCTTGATTTCCAAAAACGTCCCCTTCTCTGAAATGCCCAAAGTTTCGTAGAAACTCCCCATCATCGCCGGTGCCGCCCACGACGTGGCGGCGGCTCTCCCGACCCCAGGTGGTGGTCGTGTCTCGGTCAAAAAGATCGGTTTCTTAATCTTGGAACCGAACTGGGTGGCGGTACGAGTACGAGGTTGAACAAGGGACTGTTTGGTGCATGTGTTGAAGTGAATTTGGGTACCGGCTATGGCGTGACTCATCTTTTCTTTTCAAGAGAAAGCAGAGATTTTGGTACTCGATTATGGGTGTGATGGATATTGGATAGTGTATACTATATATAATCAGAGGAGAGTGGATGGAAGTTTCTATGGAAGGAGATGGTGATGGGTTTTGGTTTTGGAGCTGTGGGTTTGCAAATTCCAGCTGCAGGAGACCGCTTTGGTTTAAAGCTATTAGGAAAAAAATAATTATATTAGTTATCAAATTAAAATTAAACAGGGAAGAATTAATTAATTATTATATTTTAGAAGCTTGGAAAAGAGGTAATATTTGGTGTAGAGTTGATGGGTTTTACCTATTTCATACTCTTTGCCAACGTCTAACATTTACTTATTTTCTTAATCTATCCTCGAGGTGTGGTTTGTGGTACGACTAATTCTATACTAATTTTTTTATCAAAAGTCAAAATTAGCTACTTTTGAATTAATTATTAATCACGTCACAGGTTGGATTTGCTTAACATTCCATTGTCAACGTCTGTTCAATATATTTCCAAGCCCTGTCTCGCGGTTCCTTGTGTGGCTTTTGCTTGTAGTGGACTGAATAGGATGCGAGTACTGCAACCTTCGATAATGATCGTGAAAAGGACTCTTGACAAGGGCCAAACAACAAATTAAACCTTGTAATTAACGGGTAAGATATCAATAAGGACACTTAACGTGTACCAAATATAAAAGTTCTTATCTCCCATTGTTGCATTGGATTGAGATGGGAACACTGAATTATTCCGACAAATTATATGATCCATTATCAACCGTTAATACCATTAAATTTACAATCAGTATGTAAATGAGAATTTCAATAAGACAATAAATCATTATATTCACATACCATAAAATAAAGGGGGAAATAGTAAAAAAGAAAAATTGTACTTTAGTTTCAGGCTCAAATAAATCAGTATCCTAATGTTTTAAGTGAAGTCTGACGACTTGAACTTTTTCTTAAATTACAGTGTCAATTATATGTAACGGAAATGACGAAAAGTGTCATAAAATTTCCAATTCAAATTTTCCAAATTTTCCTTAGAATTAAAATGAAAAAAAATAGATGAAATTTTTATAACTTATATTTGAAAAAAGTAAATGCATAATTTTTTTTTATTTTTCAAAGAATATATTAAATACCATGTATTAAAACACTTAAAATAAAGCTAATTTTTAAAAATATATGTACATATGAAATCTAAATAAAAATATTTGATATTCAACTAAAAATAAAAAAAATTAAATGAAAATTCTTCTTTTTTTTGTGTGTGAAGATAACAAGGTCATAAAGACCACAACAAGCAATCACACATAGCTAAACTGCATAAGTGATTACACAGACCCATTTGATCAGTAATTACACAGTCAAGAAGAACATTATGAACATGACACATCCATGCATTAGACCTTCGATGACCCAACGCCACCGCTGCTGTTCTATGAGCCACAACAGTAGCTTCTCTCCTCACCCAAGCCAGCTTAGGATTATCCAAGGATCGCAAGTAGTTAATGATTGATATCAGCAATGACTTCTCCCTCTAGAGAGTCTAGTGCACAGGCCTCTACCACCTCGACAACAGCTAGAGTATCACATTCCACCTATGTGATCTTTAAACCTTTGCTCAAACAAAAGGAGAGTCCTTCTCTCAATGCCAGCCCTTCGGCTATGTTAGGATTAAACGAACCAGCAAGATAAATCCCATGACCCCCCACTACTTTGCCCATGTGGTCTCACACTACCGCCCCCCAGACCCATTCCATGAGTATTCACCCCTGCATCTGTGTTTAATTTTAACCGATTCAGCTCCGGCGGCTTCCAAGGCTTTCTCTCCTTGTGTCCACACTCTATTCTAGGCCCGATAACATCAACTCCGATAGCTGCGCGAAACTCATCCATCCATGCACACCCCGACGATATCACCCTCTCCGGCCCATCCAACCGATCTCCTCGATTAGCCTTGTTTCTTTCACCCCACAACAAGTAACAAAGTCCCAACCAATCTACAAAGTCTTCAGAATTCAGCTTTGCATAAGCATACATCAACCCAGCCGTTCCACTATCTTCTTTTAACTCTCTAGTGAGATCAGCAAAGCGTGATTCTTTCTAATACGCCTGAGCTAGCCTGCAATAAAATAAGCTGTGACCGGTGGTCTCAGGATAATGCCCACACACCTTACAACCTTTTATGTCCTTAAAACCATGTCTGCACAAATTTTCACATGTAGG
>JAYMSW010002761.1:0-13256 GCA_036897725.1 Erodium texanum | reverse complement strand
GACAGAGGGGCTGCATTGTTTGACATAAGCTGCTGCGTGGGCATCTGGTCACGAACTTCGTCGTCTATTTGTCACACTTCTTAGTCATTGTCAGGTTGCTGACACAGGAAAACTGTGGGAAACACACTCTGAGATATTTTATGAGGATATAGCTGTTATGCAACGCCGTAGATATAAGGCCAACAACCTACGCCTCACGGATCAGCAGGTTGAGGCTCTCGCCCTTGCAGAGATTGAAAAGCTAATGTTAAAAGTGGGTAGGAGTCTGCGCGACATCAGTGGCATGCCACTACCAAATAAGGTCCTTCTTGATCAACTCTGGAACCGCATGTTGAATGAGGAGCGGAACTATTATACTGTAGAGCAATCTAAACTCCACGACAACCTGTTTGGTTCATTGAACGCAAGTCAGCTGCAAGCGTACAACGGAATTCTTAGTTTTGTTTACACTGACGTTGGGAAATTGTTTTTCATTCAAGGGCGTAGTGGGTCAGGTAAAACATACATTTACACCGCAATTATTTCTAAAATGCGAGCTGAGGGTAAAATAGTTCTCCCAGTTACATCATCAAGTCTCGCAGCCCTACTGCTTCCTAATGGCACAACTGCACATTCTAGGTTTCGTATTCCTATCGATTTGACAGCTGAGTCAACGTGTGACATCCGCCATGGAACTAACCTTGCTGATTTGCTATAACAAACGGCGTTAATCATATGGGACGAGGCCCCAATGGCACACAAACATTGTTTTGAGGCATTGGACAAAAGTTTACGGGATATCATGAATCCATGCTACCCAGATAGCGCCCAACGACCATTCGGTTACCTCACAGTTGTTTGTGGTGGCGATTTCCGACAAATCTTGCTAGTGATCCCAAGAGGTTCTCAGATGGATATTGTAAATGCATCGTTGAACTCATCGTACCTGTGACGGTCGTTTGAGGTGTATGAGTTAAGCACTAATATGCGTCTCATTTCGAGCGCACTTACACCAGACGATGCGTGTGACCTTATTGAATTCGACCAATGGATGTTGTGAATCAACAACGGATCTTACTATGATCGCCCTAGAGACAAGATGGTTGCCATCCCCAAAGGAATACACGCAAGGCCTTCTAATACCCCAGTAAGAGACCTCATTAATACTGTGTACCCAGGGTTTACTGTCAGGTATCAAGATCCTTGTACTTAACTGAACGAGTCATACTGACGCCAAAAAATGACATGGTTCAGGAAGTAAACAATCTGATGATGTCTATGCTACTGGGCGATACCAGGACCTACTTCAGCTCCGATACTGTGTGTAGAGGCAGCGTCCAGAGCACGGATGAGGACCTACTATATCCTACCGAGTTCCTTAACAGCCTCTACTTTCCTGGCCTTCCAAACCATGAAATTTGCTTGAAGGTCAGATCCCATGTCATGTTGCTACATAATTTGAACCATCAGAGGGCTTATGCAATGGAACAAGGTTGTTGATTACAAAATTAGGGGCATGGTCTATCCGGGGCGATATCATTTCTGGAAGTCACAAAGGTAAAAAAATATGACAATTCCTAGAATAATATTATCCCCAAATGATTCCAATTGACCGTTCAAGCTAAAAAGGAGACAGCTTCTGGTGGCACCGTGTTTTGCTATGACAATCAACAAGTCACAGGGACAATCCCTAAAAGCCGTCGGCATATTCTTACCGAAACAGGTGGGCTCATATTCATTGTGTTTTCATCGTTATACGTTAAACATAATACCTACCCTCGAGCATCGTAAAAATTTACAAATATGTTTAACCTATTACGTTCTAAGTATGTTTTCAACGTTGTCCAGGTTTTCACCCATGGCCAACTGTATGTTGCAGTCTCGCGGGTAACATCTCGTGCTGGATTGACCATTGCCAACATTGATGAGGATGTTGACGACCAAACTATGGTTAAAAATGTCGTCTACCATGAAGTTTTTCAGAATATTGTCCCTATTGGGAACCCCACGCGGTTAGTATCTCTTGCTCGTTGTAGATGCTAGCTATTTGCTATGGTATTTCATATATGTTATAGTACATTGACTATTGTTGTTTTTGGCATTCTTTTTCCCAACAGACTGGGTGTTAGGGTGGGTATGGTTGCAGTACAGGTACCTACATGGATTGTTAACACACCCCATTACGCTCTTCTTTATGGGTTCTTGGTTCCTCTCCTAGAATGTGCTTTATTCTACCCGTGTGTTTGGGATTTGTACAGGTGCTGCTTTATTAATTTGTCCGCATTTTTCCTTAAGGCAAATAACTTGCTGCCCAACTGTTGGCCTGGTTTATCATGATGTTTATTTAGTTATTATAGTCGAGTTCATCATACTATCGTGGACCTGTCTTCTGTATAAATGTTGTTGAGCTAATACATAGCTGGGAAATTTTTCTCCAAATATCCTTAATCATAGTAGATTTAGTACCCATCTCAAAATACTGGTTCTTGTACTTTATAGGTGTTCATAATTACGCCCCGGCTTCCCGTGCTTGCTTTGAGTCTGTCATTCTTAGGTAGGAGGTTGTGTTCCTCCAACACCATCGACTTCACTAGTATTATTTTAAAAGACAATATCAACTTTTATTACCTCTACCACCTAGGCTTGGATTTTCCGACCAAAAAAATCTCTAATTGTTTTTGGATAAAAACAAAAAATATATATGTCTTTAATACTATGGGGAAAAAATTGCACATTTAATACTATTTAAGTAATTTCTAAACAAAATAAGTAAGAATGAACTTTATTAAAAATAAAAATAGATATGATTTAATAAAAAATTAGTTGAATTTTTTTTTTTAAAAAAGGCTTAGACGAGAACATAGGTCTCAATAAAAAAGAAATTGGTTTAACTCAAAATTACCAAATTAAAAGACGGCCGGTTATCAATTATGTATCTGATAAAAAAAAACTTGCAAAAAATATAGAACATATAATATAAAACCATAACGAAAGTTATCAAATCAAAAGTATAGATAAGGAATGTTAAATCTAAAACTAACATCTTCAATATTAGCAGCAGAACTATAACTACATATTTACAATGAGGTTTGGCATCATACTTCTCCGACCACTCCACTCCTACTTGTATGTTCCATGGAAAAACAATACCTTAACTTAAACCTCGTTGCTCTTTCCATATCCGGCCGGCCACTTTGAGCTTCAACTCCTGCCTGTCTCCACCGGAAAAGAAGAGTGCCATGTTCCTCTGAATGATCAGTCCATCTTGACTGTCCCGGACTTTCTTATGACTGTCTCGGATGCTCCTCGGCATCCCTTGCCATGTCAGCTTTCTTCCGTTCCCCCCAACTTCTAAACTGTACCCGAATTGCTTTGCCTCATCGTCATCCCCCATGAATCTCAGGAACGCCATGTAGACAGGCGCCATCCCCATCATAAATGCCTCAAAGTGCAGACAGAACTGCCGCCCATAACAGTTGAAGACCTGCACCACAACATACATAAACAGGTTTATTGCATATATAACTAATGTGTATTACACGGCTTTTACACATAATTATCCCTTAACTTTAAACTTTTATATCCAACTATCTAAACTTTCAAAAAAAAAATATACATTACTCTTTTTCAACAAAAAATGACAACAAAGCCCTTGCCACCAATATCTAAAAAGACTTCATAACTACTAACCAATTTTCATTAGATGTAGAGAACGGTTGAGTATGTGTAAAAAGACTCCTTAAAGCTATAAAAAGACAAAAAAATGATATTTTTTAGATTAGAATCAAGGGCATTTTCGTCATTTTTTGGCAATACGGAGCAAAAGACGTATATTGCATAATAGCTATTTATCCGTTATTAACCATAACATAAATAACTTCAGTTGATGAATACAGGAAGAAAGAGCTTACTGTTAACATCCACGTGGCATTTTCGATTTCTTGGGGATTGGATTTGACATATCGATGGTTAAAAGAGCAACCATCATGCATGTCGACCTTGTGATCATCCCTTAGATGTGTGACTAAGGTCGGAATATCTCCAGTCACAGAACATTCAGCTCCGGCATAAGGGCAGTTGTAGGGGCGATATCTACAGCTTTTTTCATGCTTGAGCTTGCTATAATACAAGAATATATCATGACAACCCAGAACTTGGTACCTGCAAGGGAGCTCCAGCGATTCTGCAACTTTCTCCAATGCCAGGCACCTTATACTCCCGAGCTCATGGCGGCAAGTCGGGCAGCAATTATGTACCCTGGCCTTGCAGTTCATGCATAATGTGTGCCCATTTGGGCACTAAGAAAAAAAATATGACAATACATCACTAAGGTATATATGTTGGAAGCTGTTTTAATTTAAAGTTCTATAATGTTTTGACCTTCAATCGCCATACCTGATAAATTGGAGGGTACATCAAGTTCATGCAAACAGGACATTCTAGTAGCTCATGCACATGATTAGTTGATGATGTTCCAAGATTTCCCGCTAAACCAGTGTTAGCTTTCCTGAAAGTAGAACTTGCGGTTTCCACATTTGATGTTGTTGTATCATAATCTGTAAATGTGATGTGAGACTCGATCATTTCCTTAAAGGTGCTGCCTCCAGGAGCCATGCTTCTTTTATGTATTATTATGGTGCATTCAACTCTTTATTTAAGCCGGAATCAGTACACAATCTCCTTCCAAATGCCCAACTCTGCAAATCATTACAAACATTAACATGAAACTGATGCTTTAGAGAAAATGTTCTTTAGCTCAAGCATCGCTTTAAGGTTAGATGGATGGTATATGCAGAGTAGATAGTAGTTGAACTCAACTATCAAACAAAAGGTCTTAAAAGAAATATTCAAATACATTAATTTTGGAATCCCTCTAAGCAAAACTAGAACTCCATTCTAGTTTGAACATGATAACCAGTGCTCAATAGGATTAGCATAAATAGAAAGAACTAGCTAAGACAAAGTTTCGATGGATATAAACTGTAGTATTCGATGTGGATGAGAAGAAAAAAAACCTATATGTCATGTGATTGATCGGAGCATAGTAGCACTAGTTTAAAAGCTTAGCTAAACTCTATGCACTAGATCCAAACTTGGGAACATGGTGTTACAGAGAAACACATCCCTTAAGATCATTATAATGACAACTCAGTTTTTTGGACTTCATTTCTAGACAAAAGGACAATAAACGATATCATTACACCACTGCACTGAACTATCAAGTACCAAAACATGCCTCCGTTAGCACATGCTGAAAGAAAATAAGATGAAATCAAAGTGAAGAGAATCTGATGAAGTCACAAAGTTGCCCACAACACAAGACAGAAGATAAAAAGGTACCGATCTGGCATCCATAGGAACGAACAATTAGAGGAAAACACTCATTTTCTATAGTGCAATTGGGCCACCACATATTTCATTTGTTTCTTCACCAGTTCTATACTATCATCATTGCCTAGGGTCAGATCATCAAATCATTGCAGAGTAGAGGATAGCAAGATCCTTATGGTTATCGCAAACCAATCAAAGACAAGGCCAACAATAACAACATGCAAGAACAGGCACAAGAAATAGCAGTGAACTATGGTAAGACTGTTGGGTGATTCCATATGGGTTAAGATTGATACTAACAATAATCCATGGATCATGATAAGCAATCAAACAAACCGTCATTTAAACCCCCAAACCTTCAACTTTTCCACTGAATCTCACCAAAATTTCAGATTCTTAACAAAACCCAATTGAAATAACAGTCCAATCCGCAGAATAAGCACAGAATCAGAGCAAATAAGATGAAAATGAGAAAGAACAGCCGTACCCAGTTGAGCTATTGACCCCAAATACACATTCAAACACACAGTCCACCGTATACATAAACTACAGACTGAAGAGACCAATAAAAACACTCACCGTGTGGAAAAAAAATTCATCTTTTCACAACATAAATTCAACCCAATAATAGAAGCAGAGACTAAAAACACATGAAAGGACTGTTAGAATATTCAATCACAGTCGAGTGATCAATAGTCGTTTTGTATTGACACGGACCCAGAAGGAAAAGGGGCGAGAAAATACGAGAAAAAAGAGAGGGAGGTCTGAGAAAGTAGGCTCCGGAAACCGCGGGTTGAAAGCTTGATCAGGATTTGGATCAAGGAACTGCTGC
Organism: Erodium texanum; assembly: GCA_036897725.1. Taxonomy (NCBI): domain Eukaryota; kingdom Viridiplantae; phylum Streptophyta; class Magnoliopsida; order Geraniales; family Geraniaceae; genus Erodium; species Erodium texanum. The sequence goes on along the minus strand of JAYMSW010002761.1, from coordinate 7,114 downwards.
GAAATGGGTGAGATTTTTGGTGAATCAAAATAGAAACAAAAATGGAGATGGGGATGATTTTGGATTTAATGGGTTGGATTAAATAAGTAAATGAATAAATAAATGCGATGGAAATCACTAAGTGGGTGCGTGGAGTTAATACTGGGTCCTGCCGTCGTCTTTAATGGCGACCCACTCACTGTGTTCGAATTAAATAAGGTTTCTGTCGATTTTCCCAAGGTGTGCGATTCTCGCACGAAATGTTTGAGAATCGCTTCTCTTTCCGGTAACCATACCGTTATAACTGTAATTTTGTGAAACAAAATGAATTATTTCTACTTCATAACACAAATGGAAATGTTTTAATATGGTATCATTATTGTTTCTTTTATTTTAACCTGGCAATGGCATATAAGTATTTTTGTTCTTTTTCTAGGATAGCTCAGTGTAATTTTTGTTTGAATAGTGATCATTTCTATAATAAGATTCTTCGAACTGAATTGTCGTAATATTGTGAAATGATGATATGTAAATATCATGGAAGTCGGGATTCAATAACTTTGTGATGAAAAAAAAATATAAATGAATAAAATAAAATATTTAAGGTACTAAATTAAAACATCATGTTTAATTAGTTGTATATTAAGAGACGACTATCTGTAACTCTTGTTTTGTAACCGAAAAATGCATAACTATAATTTGTCTATGTCATTTTTTTTTTGCGTGGAGACTCCAATATGTTAAACTTTATTAAACTTAAAAACTCAAGTTGACGAGTGAACTTTTGTACGTGGAATATAACAAGTTTTGATATATGTATATGGATCGGAGATTATAAGGTGGAGATGACAAACAGTCGTGAGCCAAATCAGATTATCTTTGATATCATGCCAGAGACCTATATAACCTAAAAGCTCAAGTTGATAGGTACATGCTTCAATATACTTAGGGTTATTTATATTTAATTGTATTAACGTATCAGCGTTTTTCATTTAACTATACTAACGTATTGTGCTACTAAAAAAACACATTAACTTTTCGATAGTTAACAAAACTAACAGTTCTGTTACAAAATTTGTTAAATTACCGTTCATTTTTTCAAAATAATGAAAATGCCCTTAGGATTGAAATCTAAAATCTCAATTTGATCCCAAACTTAAAACAAACCCTAAATCTAACCCTAAAATCACACTCCAACCCAAACCCAACCCTAAATAATTGATTTTTTTTTTTTGAAGAAAAATAATTGATTTTAATAATTAACAATTAATTAAATTTTATAATCTGAATTATTATTTCAGATATTTATTAGAAAAATCTTAAACATAATTAAAAATTAATTAACATTAAACATCATAATTAATATAAAAAATAGAAAAGGCACGGTTATCTTCTCCGGCAAGCACAACTCGCCTTCTCCGGCAAGCACAGATCGAAGTAGATTTGGAGCTCAGGCAATAGAGTTCGTCGGCAACAGCTCAACCTTGTACGGCCCGGGGCTCGAGTCGAACCAGATTTGGCCGGAGAACCTGAGAGCTCAGATCTGTCTGAAATCCTTCACTGGCATCTTCGTTTGCTAACTCGATGGACTTGATGGCCCGCCTGTAGTCCAAACCCGGTCGAGTTGTTGCCGATGAACGAGGTTGAGCTCGATGGACTCGCATGCTCTCCACAATGACGATCGAATCCAATCCTACCCTCCCTGAGCTGTCGGCAATGAACGAGGTCGAGCTCCGGCATGCTCTCCACAGCAACGAGCACTATACCCTCGCCGGATTGGCAGCGGCGACGATGGAGAAGAAGTAGGATTTTGTTTTTTCTTATTTATTTATTTAATTAAAAAATGAAAATGAAAATTGATTTATAAAAAAATAATAACACTGAAAATAGATTATTTTTTTATTCATTTAAGATTTTTATTTGTTTTATTAATCATTTTATTTGTTTTATTAATTAATTTTTTGAGTTAAATGTTATCTTTGAAAATTTAGAAAGAAACTAAGGGTATTTTTGTCATTTTATTTCGAAAGCTAAACAAAACCTGACGGAAGAGTTAAATTTGTTAACTTCGCAAATGTTAGTGTGTTTTATTAGTAGTACAATACGTTAGTATAATTAAGTGAAAAACACTGATACTTTAGTACGATTAAATATAAATAACCCATATACTTATTAATCAATTAATTTTTCCAAATAGTTTTCTATCGACGTATAATAATACACTTCAAGACAATTTTACCATGCTTAGAAAGTTGTTTCTTCGTGTAAAGGGTGAATCAATTTCACTTACTATAGAAATCAGAAAAATGATGTGTATAACGACAATGGGTTGTAGTTGTGCCTAATTAACAAGGTGTGAGTTGTAATGATCCACCTATTTCATCCTTTTACCAAAAGCAAGCGACGGATGGAATCTAACAAAGAGGGTAGGCATCTGATAAAAGATTTGTATTGTGATTGACTTGTGTTTTGTGAAGCCGTTCATAAAAAGTTATGCTACGATTTCTTTTAAAAATATTCAACAGGATTTTTATTTAATAAATTGTTAATCTAAACAGTAGAAACAGATATAATTAAAAGTTTAAATAAATCAATAAAATTCGACTCAAACCCGTATCTAGAGCTAATATTCTATAACTCAGTTGAGATACGAGCAGGACAAAACATGTTTAATCTAATCCTTAATCTTTGGAAACCAACAATGGATTGAATGTGATGTCGGAAATAAAAGAGAGAGAGAGAGTTCAAGTTGGAAATGCTTGCAATTGACAAAATGATGGCTGATTCCAAAGGTTGATGCCTTGAGATGGAAGGCATGTAAAGGATGAGCATGGATTTATTACAAAACGATAGCGTATACGAGTGTCAAAGTAACTTGTATAAGCCATGTGTTGTCAATCTTCTGTCTTCTATTCATTTTCTGTGATCATATGCCATCTGGCCTCTTGCAGATTGTCCAATATCTCCTCTATTGTTTATTTATTTATTTTTTTTTTCTTAGCCGCTCTGTAGTATATATAAATTACATCAATGACATCACATATTATATTGATTGTTGAAACGTTTGAGGGCTAATTTAGTGGGTGAAAGGAGTTGGATGAAAGTAATAAAAGTGTTAGCGTGGTTTTGACTTATGTATATATTTATTGGTTACATATACGTATTTATTGTATTGTTAGATTTGATCTGTTTGTGAAACAGTACACGAGTTATGCACATTGATCTTATTCATAGATGGTTGTATGAATTGTTATTTTCATCAAGTGTAGAGTCTGTAGTTTTATTGTTTTGTACACTCAATATATGTTTCTATGGTTGATATATAATATATGTGACATTTATTTAAAATATGATTTTAAAAATAAAAATAAAGTATTTATTATACCATTCAATTTAAGAAAATAAGCCACATATTTTCTGAGAAGTTTATAAAAGAAATCCTACAATGCGTGAACATCTCTTTCAAGATAATTAATCATTTTAATTTTGAAAGTTGTTTTTTTTTTTATCATTTAGATCTCCCAAGTTCCTTAAATGAGTCAAAATATTTCCATTATTAGTCAGTTGATAAATACATTGATGCAATAAAAAATAATTCAAAAAACTCTTCACGGATGTGACAAACTTAATAAAAATTAAATGTGTGCAAACATTTTAATTTTAAATTATTTGTTTGAAATTTTAATTCATTGGCACAAGAGTAATCCATTTGTCATGCAGTCTCAACAAGTCTATTTCTAGAGGTCCAAGTTTTTAATTGGAGAGTCTCATCCAATACATGCATAACCCATGATTTTTTAAAAAGAAAAATACCCAAAATAGTGATAATATGAAGATTTAAGAGGATGAAAATGAGTAATGGATATTGTTTTAAGGTTGTCATTTTCGGTTTACATTTATAAGGAAGAGTTGGTAACCAATGATAGGAGTAGCAAAGCACATGCGTTATGATTTTTGGGGTTTAGCTCAAAATGTTGTTTCGCATGAAGTTGCGTTGCGTGAAGTCAAATCGTCAAAGAGGAAGCGTAGTCCACAAGTCAAAGAGGCGGCTTCTTCTACTCCTCAACAACTTAACTATATAAACCGCCTTCTCCAAACACAAATCCAACCTCATTACTCTTCAATCTCTAGCTTCTTGCGATTTTACAGAAATGTCAGAGACAGCTTCCTCGTTGTTAGTTTCAGATCACGCCAGTTCCGAGTTGGCCCACGTGCTCTTCAAGATCGGTGTGTTCATTCTCGTACAAGCTCTGGTTTATGTGATCCTCTCCAGTTCATCCGACGTCTTCTCCAAGAACAAGATGTCTAGGTCCCTCAGTTTCAGGCCCGCTCGTTCCCTCACCATCCGCCGGATTCTTGCCGCCGTCTCCGACGTGCCCTTTGGCCCTGGCGACCAGTCGCCCTCACCTTCCCCTAGATCGTTCCTGACCCACGAATCTTATTTTCATAGTGATGATTGTACGAGGTCTTAGGATCTGCCTATGTAATGTGTGTGTGTGTTTGACTTGGGAGCCTATATAGATTCATTCATTCTTTGGGACTTGTCTTCTATGTAAATCAATTTAGGATTTGAATATATCTAAATGTAATGGGATTAAATTACAATTTGTCTGGTTATTTTAAACTGGTTTTTGTAAAATCCCGACATCGAGTGGTACATGTATCTAGTTGGGTGTGGACATGGTCTTATATTTAAACATTTTCTTTACTTGCGTTGGTTAAATTTGAAGTATGAGTTATATAGTACATAACATATGTGCACATTAATAAAAAAAATCATTAAAAAAAGGTAACAAATAGATAAAGGAGGGGTTTAAAAAGTAAGAACGCACGTAGGGCTATCCTTAGGGGGAGACGAGTCTCCGAGCTCTCTCCCTCTTCTGTATTTGGTTCCGTCGGTCTTGTAGGACTACCTCTTAGATCGGACGTCACCAGCAGATCCGCCTGGCCTGCCGCCTCCAGGAGTTAGTTGTTCATGTAGTTCGTTCAAGGGAAGCTTTTTTCGGGTCGTTATTTAGCTACTATTTTGTTTTTGTTGTCTTTTATTCGTTAATAAGATGCCAGCGTCGATTGGGTTAGTATAAGTCTTTGCTTGTTTAGATGCGCATCCAATGCGCCAGACCTTTTCATTTAGGTATAAACTGTAAGCGGTACGCGAGCTATGCTTTGTGAGAAGTGGACTGCATGAATTCTATTTCCACCAAGTTTAGACTGTTAGGGCTTTTGTCTTGAACGTTCAACAAATTGTATATATATCTTCAGGTTGATATATAAAATTGACGACAACTTTTCTCAAAAAAAAAAAAAAAGCAATAACCTATATTCAGTCAAACAATAACTAGTATTGACCATGCATCATCTACTTGCCTTTATAAGGTTATTAAAATGAAGTTGCTGTTATACAACATGGCCACCACCTTATCCTTTTTGTAATTAAATACTAAATGATGCTTCTTAAGGAAGCTTTAGAGTTTGCCTATAAATAGGCTCTCAAGCTTCTTTGAAAAGGATATGTTAAGATAGAAAAGTTTACCGAGAGCAAATACTTTGTTTCTATCATCTGTGTTTTGTTCTGTGATATATAGTCCTTGGTCCTTAACATAGTTTTACAACAGTTGTTATATATGAGCACATTACAGCGACACAAGAACGAGAAGAGTTCAAATCGAACTCACTAGGATTCTGATGGGTCAACGACATGACCAAAATATAGGAGTTCTATACTTCAACAAACTTCTACAATTCCCCTTTATTATTATTTTTTTTCATGGGACACAAAACTATTTTTAAAACTATGTAACTCCTCTATTGTTTCAGTTTAACTGATCATTAAGCCGAATTTAACTTAGAACAGTTGCTTGAGTGATTAGAGAATAAGAACCTAAATATGTTAAACATAGTTATGGGTTAAGGACAATCATGTAGTGGATAAGAGCAAGGTTAACGTGGATAAAAGGCAAACAAAGAATGTCGGATGAAAGCGATACTTGGTGTCGAGTGGAGGAAAAATCGCTACTAAAAAGCTATCGTTGGTTCCAAATTTAATGTTGACCGTAAACGGTTTTTTATCTCAAGCAACTACTCATTACTAGACAAGTAGTGAGTGAAATGGAAAAAGATGAACAATATGTTTAATATAACAGAATTTTTTTAAAAGAAAAAGTGGAGAAAGTATCGGCTATTTTAGGTTTAACATTGAAATAGATAGGAGCTAACCTGGAGTAGAGAATTTGCCGACCATGGGATAAGAGAAAAAATTGAGTGCGTCGGCAACAAATTTCGAAAGTGTTTAATATTACATCGGTGCTCTTGTTTTGGCAGATTCATCGGGGTTTTTAGTTATTATTTCAAGAGACACGTCACATTCTCCGTAAACGAGCGACGTTGTATCGACGCTTTGCGTCTATGAAGAATTTAAAGTCGGAGAAAGTCTTTCACTGCAGCTCAACATCTAAAGTTGATAGAACGCGACGATATCTCCACAGATTCTCTAGTAATCTTGCTCTAAATGACATTTTTATATTTCTAACGGATCAGACTTTTTCTCCTCCTTATATTTCTTCTAAATATAAATATTTATTTCTATTTAACCAAAATATATAAACAAAATCACTACAATTTGAATTTATTGGTACACTCCTGATCCCCAATCGTCCCTTTATAGAGGTCGATATCAAATCTACACAAACTCGAAGTCTCCACTTTAAATCTCACAAACCCCAATATCTTCACCTTCCACGACAGCTTCATCGAAGTCCGCGCACGTGTCGACAATTTACGCTTCCACGTCGTCAAGCTAGGGTTCAAGAAAAACGACGACGTCGTTTACAGCAACGAGAAGCATTTCCCGACGAGGATACGTGTATGGGTGGGGCCGGAGGTGGGGTCCACGTACATATCTGGGATGAGCCTCGGCCGGTCAACGGACAACGTCGAGAAAGAAGTCAAGGTACAAAAGATCATAAAGGGCAAGTTCGGGAAAGCGAAGCTGTCTCCGACTCCGGCGAGGGTCAAGGCGACGGCGAGGTCAACGACGAGGACGAGGACGAAGAACTGGAGGTGGGACCAGGACGCGGAGGGGAACGCGGCGGTGTTCGAGGCGGGGTTGTGCGACGGGGGGACGGGGAACGAGGCG
>JAYMSW010002760.1:0-13263 GCA_036897725.1 Erodium texanum | reverse complement strand
AAAGATCCTACTTCCCAAACCAAAAAGCTCAATGTCTGCCACTCCTCATTTTCCATTTCTGCCAGGATATGAGGAGCAGAGTAGTTATTGTGGGACACAACAAGGATGCCATTTTGGAGAGCTCTATAGAATTTGAGGCTGTGGACACCCTAGATGACTGCAGATTTTGAGGGAATAGGATGAGCTAAAGACCGTGTAGGCTCCTACTCCTGCCTCTTGTAATAGGATGAGCTAAAGACCCTAGGTAGCATGCATTCGAATTCTTGGGTTTTTTGCCATAAAGACAAAAATCCGATAGGCATCGATGGAAGAGCCATGGAATTTTTTGATAGCTAGTGATGCTTCCTTTTCAGAACGAAAATGGATGAATGCGAAGTTCTCACTGAGCTTGTATGGGTTTTTCGGGACGTCTACTCCAGTGATTGACCCTGCCGCGTTGAAGAAGTTCTTCATCCAAAATAGGGCTTTGTTTGGAGGGAAATTGTGGATGAAGATAGACGATAGAGAATCCCTTCACTGCTTCTGAGGCTGCTTACCAAGTCTCGCTCCTTCCTTTGGTGATGCATGTCTCTTATCTGGGTTGTAGCTGTGTCTTAAAGACTCAACTCTCCTGAAATCCCCAAGTCTTTGTGCTATCCCACGATGAACTAGTCTTGAATCCGGGTGGCCATCTAGGTCTGGAAAGGGATCTTTGACGGGGAGGTATGGCTTCCTGGCAAGGACGTCTGGGTTTGGGGGGTGATTTCCGCCGACGAGGTCTATGAAGAGGCCAAAGGACAGGGTCGAGGAGGGGTAAGGTGTTTGAAGGTTGGACATTTGGAATCCTCTCCGGGTTGGGGTTGGTGGGTATGGGGTAGGGTGACGGAGGTAAGGGTTGGGAAGGTTTGGGCATCGCTAAGGGGAAAGCGTTTTACGTGGCCCATTATTAAAGAGGATTTGATGAGTTTCATGGTGCACTTTCACTCAATGGGCCAGATTGGGAAGGGTCTGAGCTTTACGTTTTTTACTCAAATCCCAAAGACAGAGTCACCACAATCGTTGGAGGAATACAGACCCATAAGTCTGGTTTCGGCACCTTATAAAATACTTGCCAAAACGTTGGCTGCTCGGCTTAAGGAGCTACTGCCAGAATTGGCGTATGATCTTCTTGATTGGAATTATATCATTTATGTGCTTCCGAAGATAGGGTTTGGTCAGTGGTGGCGAAGATGGTTAAGTTTCTGCTTCAAATCTTATGTATCAGCATTGATTAATGGGTCTCTGAGTTCAGACTTTGAGTTAAAGAACGGTTTGAGGCAGGGCTGCCCTTTATCTCCTTTCATTTTTGTGCTGGTAGCCGAGGGCTTGCATCAATTGCTTGAGTTGGCAATTATGATTGGGAAATTCGAGGGTGTCAGGTTGGGAGCTGGAGGACCTATAATCTCTCATCTGCAATTTGCAGGCGATACCCTTCTTTTCCTTAAGGGTGGTATTCAGGAAGCAGAAAATTCGAGGACATGCGCACTACAATTTTGTATTTTGTTTTTTTGATTCCTATGAGTTTTCTTGTGGGATTGATTGTGGCTCCTGCCTTAGGAGTCATGATCTATATTTATGAGATTTTCTCTTCGCTGATCAAAAAAAAAAAATTCAAAGCAAAAAGTTAGCTGAGAACCCTCAATACCGTGATGCAACCAAAAACATGACATACTTGTGTCAATAACCAAGACAAACCTTAGCTTCTTCCATTTCAATACTGGCATTGTCAAGTCCATCCAGCATAGATGAGTCCTTGCTAACAAGGGAAACCTTGAAAAAATGACTAAATTAGTCATATAAATAGAACATCATCAAGCAATAAAAACTGTAAAGTGATATGTTTACACACCAGAATGGGTGTTAGCTGTCCTTCCAGATCAAGGAGGCCTTTGGCAAAAGCAGCAGCAGACATCTAACAATATCAACTCGTAAGTAAATTATACAAGTCACAAAACTAATGCTTCTACAAACAAGGCAATATAGTCCTGAAAAACAGATACGATCAGAGTACTGAAACAAGATGGAAGAGATCCGAACATTGAAAACTTCGTAAACTGGATTTGCATGACTGAAACATACCTGAACACGACCCTCATCAGAGCTGTAAATTTTAAGGTCATGACGATATGTACTATGGAGACGAAGTAGACCCGTACCTTCACCTGAAGATTTGAAAATATCCATCAGAAGTACAGTAGCAAAAGATGCAAATCTACATACCCTTCTACGAGTTTGTCATCATAATATAATGTTAGAGATCTCCAATTATACAGTCTGGGGGAAAGAAAGACAACTAAAGACTACATGAAGCAAGATTTGTTAGCAAGGAAATGACATGATGCATCGTTTAAACTGCCGGAAAAAAAAAAAAGGAAACTTTGTTCTGGACATATAGAAAACTATAATGGTCATTAGCACATAAATACATCAAACATGGCAACACATTTTCCAAGGGAAACAATTAAGGGACTACAGAATAAATAAAAATATTACTTTGTTAACGTTTTTGCTAATGAAACCTGTTCATTGTGTTTAATTCTATTAATTTTAGCTTATACCTAATATTAGAAAAAATAAGTAACAACTTACACAGACATTTATCTACCATGACAAAAAGTACCATTTTGAAGGCCAAATGGGTTCAATTTAAAATGTGTAAAATAATCCAAAACTGTTACCTGGGTACATATTATTTCTGAAATATCTACCCAATTCTTCCGCCTGCAAATGTTAGAAGAATAGTCAGAAAGGTTATATATGACAACACAAGTGCTACGATGACCTCAGACAAGAGTAGTTTTAAAAGTAAGGTAACTGCAGCTCCAAGTGTACGTATAAAAACAAAACAATAAAATACCAAGAAAATGTGCATGATATAGAATATTAGTAAATATGTATACCTGCTTTCTGCCAGCATGGGTAAGAACACCTCCATATTTAAGAACCATCAAAGCTTCAACAGGTCGTTCTTCCTCACCTTCACCATTGCCTTTTGCTACTTTAACCCACTTTAGTGGTTTAAGTTGAACTTTTCTATATATACCAGAGAAATGCCCCCCCTGGATTCAAGATAAACCCATGATTAGCATCACAAAATAGAAATTCAGAGGAAACTTCTAGTAGACAAACATAACGATAACAAGGAAGAATTTGGACAGGCAGCAATGAAACCTTTGTAGTAAGTGTATTAAATTTGTGCCTTAAAGTACATTATTTCCCAACATAAAATACATATTAAATATATTAGAGCCCCACATCTAATAGATGTCAATCACAACACCTTAAAGACCAAGACTGGGCCTCCACCTATCAGTTCGAGCTTTTAGGTTGGCCGGGCCTTAACATAGAATCAGTACCTAGTCCATTCATACCTACACCCCTCAATGTCATCATCAAGGTGGGTCATGGTCCTACAGCTTACATGCCAAGGTATGAGCCAATGGCTTGCGTGAAGATATTTTGCACCGTTGTTTCACACCGTTGTTATGCGACGTAGTTGCTTGAAAAAAAAAAGTTTTGCATTGTCGTTATGTGACTTGCGTGAAGATATGTTGCGCTCACGTGATGTAATTGCTCGAAGTTGAATTATGCGTCCGTAAAATCAAGGTATGAGCCAATGGCTTCAGATCGTCTTAGGCTTTTCATACTGCTATTAGGTATCGTCCTATTTGTCACCTCCACCCTGTATTTATTTTTAAACCCACAAGTAGATGTTCAGTCCTGCTATAAAGCCCATATGTAGATGTACAATCTTGTTGTGATGCACATGTAGATACCAAAATACCAATACTACATGTGAGGGGTTGTGTTTAATTATTAAAAAAAAGTTCTTCGGCAACTACAACACAATGGTGACAGTATAACATGGAGTTCAAATTTATTTCCAGTCCACGGTCAAGACTCGTTATTCGGCTTACATGTGAGGGGGAGCGTTAGAGTTAGTTTATTTCCTGTTACAAGTTCATGTTTCTAATTTCCTATTAGTTGTTCCTATTTCTATGTTGCTTAGTATTATTATATTTCCTATTTAGCATAGAATTAATCCCTATATAAAGCGATACTCTTATTTTATTGAACAACAATTATCAATCAATAATACATTATATTTTAGAATTCAACAAGATATATAAAAGGTACATTGTAAGTTGTGCACCTTAAGTAGACTCAAAATGTACTTTACATAGATGAAAAGTGTACTTAGCAAACACAAAATGTACTTGATGTATACTCATTTTAAGTACCCATCTCATCAGATCCAAGAGCCATAAATACGAAATATGATGTATAGAAAAATGCATAAGCATCTAAACAATAAATCCATATAAGAACAGCCTTCTTCTCAAGATGTGTACTAAAATTCATAACGAAATAAGATAAGGAATTTAGAGGATAATTCCTTAGATTACCTTTTTCTCTTCTTGAGCTGATGTTCCATAGAATATATAAACTCACATGGAACCACATAAAGAAAAGGAAAGCAGAATAGATAAAATGACACAAATTGAGTGACTCTGTTCACCTCTTCAAGGACTGCTTTGACTTGACGAAGCTTTTCAGCATGCTCAATATCCTCTGCCTCACTATCACTTTCTCGACCTGGTCTAAGTTATAGTCATCAATAGTGTAGGTCAGAAGTTGTGTCTTAAAAGGTGATTTAACCTACAACAGCTAGCTGCTTGCAATTTGTAATTCTGTAAAAATTCAATCAGAGAGGACTGGATAGAAGCTGTTTTCAAATGCATGACAGAATGAACCCAAATGGACAATAGTCTCATACTGTACTGAATGAATAATTTATTAGGTGTAAGGAAGTCATCTTGAGAAAAGGTGCAGCTGATTCTCAAACAGAGTAGTACTTCAAAATATACAGAAAGAAGTGAAAGGGAAGTTTTGGGGGGAAAGAAAAAGGACTTTTCAAATAGTCTCATGGAGGTAGACAGCAAAACGGTTTAGAGAGGAAATAGAAAGAAATATTTTGGGAAGAGCTCTTAAAATATAAGCTGAATAAAGCTCGGTATACAAATAACCACCCAATGTCTGGCTGGATTCTGAATCTTCAGTGCATTTGTATTGAATATTTCTCAATGACAACCAAACTCAAGTAAAATGTTTGTCCTTCAAGTTGGACTTTTGTGAAATGCATACAGTAAATTAATATCAGAATAATTGATAGTTAAGGTGTGATACCTAGTCCGAGGTACAAGCATTCGTGTGGCATCTAACAGGTCTTGTAACTGAATAGCGCTTTTAAGTTTTGTCTGCCAAAAGAAGAAAATATATAGCAATTACACCCATACAGTACTAACTTATCCATCAAAATATATACAATATATAATAAGAAATAAACAAATGAGCAGGGATGGAGCAAAAGATAATCACCTCACATCGAGGCTTTCCCCCATTATACTTCAGCATCAAATTTAGCAACTTTTCCTCAGTGACCTTCAGCTTTACTTTCTGCTTAGGTGTTCGGTCACCACTGCTCCGATAAAATAAGGCTAAGTTAGAAGAACGCAAATTCTACTAAAACTACAAATGACCAATGGACCATGACATACTGCCGAATAATTGCAATCACACAGCGTAGCTCCTCTGACTGGCCAAACGTGTCAATAATCCCACTTCCTTGCCGAGTTAGGCCTTCAGAAGGCTGGACTGGCTCATTGACTTTCCATGGTAAAATTGGTGGAATAGTTGAAGAAAGATGAGGAGCTTTGGCATCTAAAAACATTTTTCTTAACACACAAGCAGCATCATCGTAATACCTTATATCAAGAAAGAGCAACATTTAGACACTAAAAAAAATATATGATAAAACAAACATGGTAAAATCGTCACATCAATAAGACGAGAAAACAGTAAATATAAAAACAAAAGCTTCATTTCTGTTGCATGTGCAGTGGCATATACACTTATTATCAAGAACAACTTAAGAAACATTAACTTATTATCACACAAAAAAATACAATATGTAGCTCTATTGGCTCTTCAAAGTCATGTATGAAACCTGCATAACTTCACAAGAATATTTGCACAACTTACAGACAAGATGAGTTATAGATCAACAAGGCATTTGTGGCAAGTAAAATTGCCCCTAGACCTAGAAGAACCCCAAGGGGAGAAATAAAGCATATTTATACTATAGATTGTATAATTTGGAATCATCCAACTAAATGATTCAAGGGACTGAAACTGAAGTCTAGGGATTAGGGGATGATGAGGTAAAACATGGTGAATTTGAATTATTTTTAGAGAGAAAATATAAATATTAACAGAGGGGTAAGAATAAGATTATGCTACAGTATTGATAAGAACATTGCACAGAAGAAGTAGTGAAAGCAAAGGAAAACACACTAACAATATCACGATAGTACGCTGGGTAATGATAAAAAAAAGTATTACTTGTGGGAGTTCTTCACAAAACTCCATCCATTCACATCACAAACATATGATCGTCCTTCACTACGCAATAGATCAAAGCCACAAACCTGCAGGCCATAAAGAATTTTTTTTTCAATACATCATAAAGCTGACTGATTACATTCACATGCTTAGGACCAGAATATGAAGCCTATGCTAAGTCAGTGAAAACAGTAACTCGGGCAGCTGTATGCCCTCTATAATTTCTCATTCAAAAAGGGATGTGAGTACACATAAAGGGATGCATGAGGACTGAAAACAGATTATGAAAGTAACTTCCAAAATATTTGCATGATATAAATGAATATAGGCAAATGTCTCTCTTTTTGGAGATAATAGACATAAAAGAGGTTTGAAGTGAAGATCATTCTTTATTTTAGAAGAGGGTATACAGAATATACATGTAATCATATGTCAATAAGATAGACTTTTGAGGTATATCGATAGTCATTGATTAGTAACTCCTTTTTTTATCAGCAATAATTGCAAGTGTGTGGATTGGAGCCAGAGGCCTTATACTTATTATACCAGGTCTCTGCCACTTAACCCATTACCCTTGATGAGTAATTTCTAGCTCACAATTTTCATTTAATAATCACGAGTCACCACATGAACAAGAAACGGGTATTGATGAAATATTGCGAAGTTGAAGATGGTATGGCAGACATTGCAACAATAATGGAAATACATATTGTTATTTGTCACCAGAATCAGATGACATACCGCTTGCCTAAATGCAAGGCAAACCTCTCTTGACATTTGCTTCTCATTAGGCGTCAGTAGCACAGGATACCTAACCTGTCAAACAAATCAAGAAACATGTTTCATACATTATTCTTTCAATCTTCTTTCTGCATTAGTCTAGGTAGGTAGTCTCTACTTAATTACTAGCTACAAACTTGTACAAGATTCTGATCAAGTAGGTGACCACTCCATCCATGTCACAAAGATAAACACTGTCAGTACACAAGGGATTAAAAAGGGTAACCTCATTAAACTCTCATGAGTGCAACTAACCAATCCAGTTTTACCTCTGTCTAGCCAAAGTTCTATTTTTAAATAGATAAGTATTACAGCTAATCCTCCTCTAATTGCATTGTCCTTTATAGACACAAACCATCATGCATCACTGGTTGTCCACCAGACATAAACCACCTCCATCCAGTATGACGGAAGCATAGAAAGGTAAGGTACCCAACTCTCACTACCATAAAAATCATCATGGAGAAAAGGAGAAAAAAAAATATGTGCTTACTTCTTTGCCATCAGGATTTCTCATAACAACACCATCAACAACAGGAGACTTTCTTGCCTCTGCATGTGCATATTCAGGGCCTACCGTATAAACCTATAGACAAGATGCTAAAGTAATCAATTTATAAATTTCAAACTTACACAAATTGATAAAGTAAAATAGTCTTGGAACCTCGTATATATCTACTTATATAAGCAAATAGCAATAAAACCGTCGGAACAAAAGCCATACAAGTTACAACCTTGACATCTGTTCCACCAGTTGGCATAAATTCCTCATATATATAAGAGCCTTCGCGTCTCACTCTTCTAACATCTGGATGAAACTCACTTGACCGGTTGCCCACCTAAAATCAAATAAGATTACGTGAACAATCATGAATGATTAAAAAAAATCACCAGAAGTTGTATCAATAATTTAGGGGGGGAATTCCTTAAAACTATCCTTATGAATTGGGTACGAACTGAAAACTACCCACGACATTTAAGCTACCCTCTGTTTGAAACGTATTACCCATAATATTCGGTTCAAAAGGATGTCTATTAAATTATAAATGACATGGTTATCCCTTGAATAAGGAATAAAATAAATAATTAAAAAAATCTGAATATTAAAAATACTGAAAATAATTTAGATTAAAGCAAGCTGTGTTCACAGTAAATTAAGGTGTATGTAAATTACCTTCCTGAACAACTCCTTCATACCACCACCTGCTGAACTTGGATAATATATCATTATACTATGATCATCCCCTTCACAGGCACAAAATGCTAGTCAATACCTTGGATGCAAAAGAAAAAGGATGCTAGTCATATGTAGTCATACATATGAAGAAATGAGCTAACCATGAGCACGACATAAAGGAAACAAGTCATGTATAAAATGAAGTAATGAGCTAACCATGAACAGGCTTCTCCACAAATGGCTTCCAGAAACGTTCCCCATGAACTTCAACATAATCTTCTTGCTCAACGAAAAAATCCAGATCTTGAAACGGCACTTCCCTGTTTACAAGGGCATATCTTGGAACTGGGATTCCAAACATTTCAAGGCGCTGGAACCCCCAAGAAGCATCATATTATATTAGTTTTTATCTTCTAGCGACCAGAATGACAAAAACGGTTATAATGAAAAAATAAATGTCGCCACTTTTAATGCTGTAATGCATTAGCACATGACAAAATTAAAACATCTAAGGTCAAATCATTCAGTATACCTAGAACTAGAACAGGCTAATCATGCTATAGCAGTTCCGGGTTTCCTATTAACCTCATTCACAAATAATAATGACCAGGTCCGGCAAGATTTTATGTGTTCAGGGTTCAGTTAAGGAAGAATAAAAGAACGACAGAAATACATCAAGTGCTCACATTTCAAGTCCAGACATGGACTTGCTCATCCCGCTTAGTAATTATTTACATATTATAGTTGGACCTTGTGGCTCTAATACATAGTCACTTGACCACCATTTGTGGCATACAAAATACACAGGTATAAGAAGAGCATTTTTGATAATGAATGGACAGGATAAAACTATTTTCTATGAGAACAAATGTTGTAACTATAGTTTGGGGTGGTAGCATGAAAACCAATCAATTGTGAGAATGTGAGAAACGTCACAGCTGGACTGATAAAACATTTCATAAAAGGTTAGTTTGAGATATATACCTCATAGACCTTCCTTCGATCATGAAGAAGATGTTGAGGCTCCAACTCGTTAACTAGGAATGGCCTGAATTACAAATAATAAACAACCCGATGTGTAAAGAACTTTTCGTGCAGAAAACAGAAGAAATGACCAACACACCAAAACTTCACATAAAGATAAGGCAACCTTTTGTGAAGCCTTTTAATAACTGGGAGATGGTAGAGCCAGTGAAATTGGCGGTGCAATGATGATCGGTTCATAATATGGTGTAAAGAAGGGGCTAGCGAAATGGCAGCATTCACAGTTATGATAACAAAAATAGCGGCAACTTTTAATCTTGTTACAGAGCATAATATATTGAGATTTCCGACCATGTTGCCCTAATATATGGTGACATATTTCAGAAGCTGATATATAAAAACCTAATCACCCTTAGAGAGTCATTATCTTGCAGTTCTTGCTATGGCTTTAAACATGATGCAAAATCACCACTCCAGATTCCGTAAATCACCCTATACTTAATGTCGTTTAGTAGATGCACCTTTAAAAAAAATTAAATTTATTTTCTTGCTGTCCATTTTACATGTTGCAATGAGTTGATGACAAACAATTGTGCAATGCAGATGCTTTTCTTTTACCAAATACTTATTTGTTTTTCCTCTGAAAATGATCACAACATGTTTAGCACTACATCTCACTTTATTTACTGTATGCTAACAGTTTAATATCTTACGACTACAACACAATCTGTAAAAATCACTGTTGCATAGTATAATATGCAAAACTTACTTCCTTAACGCGGCATATGCCTCAGCCTTTTCAAGTGGATAGCCAGTGGAATAGAATGCAATCAAGCAATCGCATATTGGCCATCTGAAAAGGTAGTGATTGCAACAAGTTATTCTTCTGGAAAAGAGACCAAGTCTGCCTATTATTCTTAAGTACACACTTAACAAATGGGGGAAACAATCCATGATGTTATACTTAAACAATTCCACACCAATACAGAGTATACCACCATTACCGATTCAATACTGACACTATCCCACTTCACCTTTTGGTTTGTCTAACATTCTTGGACCCAGCATGATTAATTTTCCTTTATAGTAAGTTCAAATTTAATCCATATAAAAAACCGGCATATTATAAAACATCAGATTTATAAATAGAATTTGTAAATTCAAATTTACCGCAAAAAATATACAACACCGATACTTTGGTGTGTTCTGTTTCTTTGATAATTTGACCTCTTATTCTATATATGCCAAACGGCAAACAAATCTCTGAATTTTCACCTCAATATATTTTCCACTAGGACACCATCTGACCAACTGATGTGATTATCTGGAGCAAAGAACCCATATAATGTGCATAACAACCAAATATCACAAAAAGGAGGCAGATGTATCAAGTGAATAATTAACAACAATCAAGGACCAGTACAGTATGATACTCGACATTATTATAAAGGATGATTCAGCTAATCCCACAATGTACCTCTCGATTGGATCTTCAAGAATAACCTTGTCTCCAAAATGTATGATCTATAAGAACATATAAAAGCCAATACCTTATAAGTACAAACAAACTCAAACACTTCCACTGACAACCTGCACTCCTCTCCACACTTTACAATATCGTAATTGAGGACATTTGTATCCGTTAACAACTAATCCAGAACTCTACTCAGCCCTCACACTGCTTCACGAAATTGAAACTATTGATCGAGACTGGTGTGCTTCTTCTTTGTTTTTCAATTAATTGTGTTACAGACTAATTATATACAAAATCAAGCTCGTTAAAACAAGAAAATCAGCATCCTATTCGCCAAAAATTGATTAAAATCGGTGCCGCCATAAAATGTACCTCAAATTCACCAAAAGATTGCAGCCTCTCGAGAATCTGCCCCATCGGAGCACAGAAGACCTGCAAGCACGATTTCAGCCACAGAAACAGAAAACTAACCATATCAATCGAAATCAAAGGGATAAAACGATTCTCAGACGAAGAAACGGTTAATGACATTTCAACTACTCATAATTTCTCCCTCTGTTTGTGGGCGAACACGTAAATTAAGCACAAGAAGAGAACCTTGGGGCCACATTTCACCTTCTTTTCCATCACGCAGACGCCGACTTTAATCTTCATTCCACCACCACGATTTTGCTCCGCCATCTCTCCCTGTACTTGTCCCTCCAAAAACCTAAAAATCAGCTCCAAGTACAGATTGAGCAGAAGAAGACAACAGCAGAGCTCGCTCGCCGCCGCAGCCGAAAACAGAGCCGTCAGTAGATGACTCCACTCCTTATCCGTCTCTGCAGCAACCACACATGCACCAAACGGAGACGAACACGTAACAGAGACCCGAGAGGCGGAGCAGCACACAGCTGTGCGTATATATATACGTGGAGGAGATCTAGAAGAAGCGTCACCAGAAACACAGGAAAGGCACGTGAACTCGGGCGGGGACTCGCTGGAGACCGAGTCACCAAGTCATGTGAGGACCGTAATGAACCAGTGGAGAAAAAGCGATGATGTGGAATGGAAAAAGCTATTCCTCAAGGGCCTGTTTGGCGCTGGAAAGATAAAAAGCTGTTTGGATTCTGGAATATACATATACGTACTTGGGACGGTAACGAGCACGTGGAAAGGTTAATCCCTTTCGGGAGCATATTGCAAATGGCCTGTTTGGCAGGTACAATTTTTACTTATTAAATTAGTCATCTACAGAGATCTTGTTACATAATCTTCAGCTTTAGTAGTTGAGCAAGTGACTAGATTTAAATTGTTTTGTTTTCTTTGGATGCTATTAAAAAACCCCAAGCGATTAGTTGAAGTTGAGCCATTTTGCATAGTGCCATAATACAAAAATGACATTATAGGAAATCTAATTTAAAAACATTGTTGGGTATACTCATTATCCCATAACAAACCAATCAAATTAAGTTATAATTTTACTATATCAATACAAAAATATCATGACTCAAAAATCGGATTTTTATTTGACTTAGTTTAGACTGAAGTCTCATAATTTATAAATCCAAGTGGGATGAAAAGTTAACCAAACAACTTTTACATATATAACTAAATAAAGGTTTAGTTCTTACAAAAAAAAAAAAATAAGGGTTAGTTCAGGTTTTTGGAATTATGTATTGGAACCCATGTTAGTTTTAAATTTGATTCAGTATAAGGTCCAAGCAAAATCATTTTAATAATTTTATTTCTGACCTAAACTAAAGTTAACTTTAAAAAGATGATGCACTTTAATAACGTGAGCAAGTTGATCTTTAAAATAGAAAACCAACAGACAAGGTTTGCGCAAACAGCCGATAGGTGGACGTGGACCTGCGAGTGAGCATATTTAAATATGAGGACCCACCACAACCCGCAGGAATGTTCCTGTACTTTTCAGCAGCTGCGAGTATGCGGAGTTCTTTTTTTTTTTTGATAAAAACGAGTATACGGAGTTAAATCGTGATTAAACTAATATCGTGTTTACACCACTAACAATTCTTTGAAATTGAGTGGAAAAAACATTAAGTTGGGTCATAATTAGGAGTCGAAAATGTGCAATTTCTTTTTATTTTGGGTTTGACAGCTGGTTATGGGTTGTAGGGAGGCGTTTGGCTTGGTTTTTGCTTCAATTTTCAGTGGGTAGAGAATTTAAGTAATTGTTTGGTGAAGAAATTGAAAAACATATAAAAAAGGGAAAATGTTCAAACATGGATATATACCTTGGTTTTGGCCGTAACCGGTCGGTACCGGACCGTCAGTGCGGTGTTTTGTCGGCCATCGGCCCAATATGGTCATGAGATATCGCATACCGGTGAACACCGGCCCCAATTACGGTTACAATACTACCTTACCTTCGGTTAACCCGACCAGGCCGGCATCTAAAAATGGGCTTTAATGTTATTTGGGC
>JAYMSW010002759.1:0-13265 GCA_036897725.1 Erodium texanum | reverse complement strand
GTGGTTCCCAATGTGTCGAAGATGGACAAGGCCTCGCTTCTCGGTGATGCCATATCGTACATCAACGAGCTCAATGCCAAGCTTCAGGCTGCTGATACGGAGAAGGAGGAGATGAAGAAGCAATTGGATTCGATGAAGAAGGAGATGGGAAGCAAAGATTCATCTCGCTCTGCTGATGATCAATCAAACAAAGATTTGGATGTTGATGTGAAGATCATTGGATGGGATGCGATGATTCGAGTGCAATGTAGCAAGTCGAACCACCCTGCAGCTAAGCTCATGGCCGCGCTGAAGGAGCTGGATCTCGATGTTAACCATGCCAGTGTGTCTGTGGTGAATGATCTGACGATCCAACAAGCGAATGTGAAAATTAAAGGCCGGTTTTACACGCAGGAACAGCTCAGGGTGGCGCTTTGCCGGAGTTGGTGAAACTCCGGTGAAGTGTGAACAACTTTCATTTATATTGTACTATTGTTGTTTAGTAGATTTAGCATGAACTTGATTGAGTTTAAGGTCGAGGAGGTGAGCTGAAGAAGAAGAGGCACAAGTTTTGTTAGAGCCTCGATCATTGTCATAAGGCTTTTTAACCATGTTGAATCAAGTTTTTACTTCTAATGTACATATATGTGTAGCTGATAAGAGTCTTATATTTTGTGATACACATAATAAGCTGGTTTTGCCGATCCTACTGTTATATATCATTTCGAGATCGTTATAATCGAATTCGAGATAAATTCGAATTCAAAGTTCAACTCGTTTGTTGGAGAAGGTAAATCCAAGTATATTCTTTCAAGACTCAATAAGTTGAAGAACCGACTTGTTTAGTCTGTAGTTAATTATATGTTTTCTGTGAAGAAATAAAGGCATTTAAATTCGACCTTGAATTTTTATTTTCAACCAGAACATAAACTTCACTGTACAAATTTGTTCAAATCCAACTCGAGTTTAAGATGAGAAAAATTCTAACTGAGTCAAGCCTTGATAATTTTTTATTCGATTTAAGTCATTTAAATCCTTAACCATAGCATCCATCAGGGCTAGCCCAACGATCAATGGAGTTATTTCTCCTAACTATTCGGGATCAAGTCCTAGTGAGAAGCTGAGTGCATGGATCGTTATTCCCACCAAGTCCGTGAGTCCGTAATGTCCATATGTGGGCGAACTTGAAGGATCTTGATGGCATGCAAAATTGGAAAAAATGTTTGCTCTTACAACCACCAACATGCTTCAATGAAAATGTCTAAAACAGTTTGAATGTCCAAATGTGGTGGAATTAGGAAGAAATTCTGAAAATGTGGAAACAAACATGTGCAAAAGCAAGGAAATGACCATTTTACCTCAAGATCTGAGGTAGGAAAGAACATGTGTTCCTCACCATTTTGTCCCATTACAAGGTCCTTAAATTTACCTGAACATGAGTGAATGTGATAGCAATGGTGGCCCAGAGAGAGAAGGTGCAAAAGGGCATGGCCAAAAAATATATTATAATTATGGCATTTTTAAAAGGGAAGCAATGTTCATCAATTTTTATTCTTAAATTAGGACATCAAGTTGGGTCCAAAGGTGGGAGAGCATTGTCACTTTGGTCTTTAGTTTTTAAAATAGGAAATTATGTTCCTTTCACTAGTTCTCTGCATGTGTTATTAAGCTAATATTAAAAAAAATAAAATAAACAGATAAGCTGATTCTAGAAGCAGATATGTTGGTAAAGTGGATTGATCCAAAACGCCTCCATTGATTAGGAGCAAGTACATGTATCCAATTTTGTGGGAGACTTCGAAGTCATTAATTTGACATATATGGAATTGTACATATATGTCAAACTCCTATCAAACCAAAAAGTCGAAGCTAATGAGTAAAGACCTTAATATACTTGTAAAGCGGTTAATTTCTTCACATGGTTTCGATGTGGGAATATTTTAATACTCTCTCTTACGTGGAGGACTGGACTTGATTTCTTCACATGAATCGGTAACATTAACAGCCACTTCTAATCATGAGTGGATTCAGAGGGGTATAAGATATGTCACGGCATACTCTTGTTCCCGAAAGATTCACAATATCGTAGAACTCTCAGTTACTTTCGATTTGATATCTTACAGACCTAAATCAAAATTCGTATGAAAAAGTTATATCCATTTAAAATTCTTCTACATATTTAACCTTTTTTTTATATTTTAAAACATTCATCTTTAACTCCAAACTTCTATAACATTTTTAACAATCTGATAATTAATAACATAATGTAATCAAAACTGATTAACGTGGTGTTAAATCCATTGATTAGCAGCAAGTACATGTATCCAATTTTGTGGGAGACTTTGAAACTATTAATTTGACATGCACGGAAATTGTACATAACCGTTCTTGTTTCTATGTTTTTGTTTAGTGTCTATTCACCTTAAATCATTTTTTTGTTGTAATAATGTACTTTTCTTAAACACTGAGAAAAATATTATGTTAAAGTCTTATCCAAGTTATTTTCGATACCATGTTAAAGCTTTATCCAACCTAAAAGCTCAACTTTGATGGGTGGAGGTCTTAAAGTGCTTATCAACTAATTAACTTCGATGTGGGATACACTTCAACACTCTCCATTCATGTGCAAGCCGATATTGAGCATCGAACTGGACACGTGGATCGTTGGACTTTGGCCTGAATTAAGATGACGTACAAGAGTGTAGGTGGAGGGCAACTAGAGTCTGATACCATGTCAAAGCCATATCCAACCCAAACGTTCAAGTTGATGGGTAGAGGCCTCAATATACTTATCAAACGGTTAATTTCTTCACATAATTTTGATATAAGAACACTTTAACAATATCCCTTATGTGTATAACCGATGAGGACTACAAGTCCCAATGTGAAATCAATGTCCATGCTCTCCGATGGATCTATACTATACCATCTATGACACACTTCTTAACGAGATGCCCGAAATCGAATCTTCTACCTTCCACCAACGCAATGACAATGTCATTTTCGGCTCAGCCAAAGCCTGTATATTTTCCTCTCGTTCTGTCTGCGTGGAAATATTAGCAATCACTCATAACTATTTTTACGACCTTTGATATCAGGGGAGGAGTCAGGAATATAATATTTAATATGTCATCAACAATCAGATTGTTAAAAATGTTGGAGAGGTTTAGAGCTAAAAAATGCGTGCTTTAAAGTATACAAAAAGGGTCAAATATGCAGCATAATTTCAAATTACCATAACTTATTCATACGAACTCCGATTCAGACCTGTAGGATATCAAATCGAAGGTAATTGAATGCTCTACGATATTATGAAACTTCCGTGAACAAAAATATGTCATAGCATACCTTATACCCTTTCAGTCCGTCCCTGTGTGATATCATGGTCAATTATTGACTATATTGTTGACAAGAATAGAAACCAACGAGACAAAACCCAAATCAAAAGTGGATAAGCTAGATTCACGGACAAACACCAACCTAAGTCCAAGAAAAGGGACAAACCAAACCAAACCACCACAAACCCATTTCCTTATTACAACCAAAACCATGTTTCACCAAACTGCTGTCCCAAGTTTGTTCCAAACATTTCCGTACCGCCACAAACCTTTGTTCGAGGGTTCAAGCCATGAGCCTGAACTGCCTCTCCTGCCAATCGCTGCAGAGGACAAACTCGGACAATGGATCGGGAACGAGACCGAGAAGGAAGGAAAGCGATAGCGGGTCACTGAAGAGGATGATCTTGTTAAAACTCGATAAGGCACGGTCGGGGCCGTTGTCTCCTAGCAGCAAGGCCCTTGAGAAGGTGAAGAATGCTCATTCCGGGCCCGGCCGGATCAAAACTAGCGGCGCCGTGGATGTTGAACACGACGGAGGAGAGCCTAAGCTGGTTAGGAGCCCTGGATTGAGGAGGGATTGGAGCTTTGAGAAACTTGACACTAGAACAACTTGTGACCATTGGCCTAAGGATTGAGTTTTGGAACATTGAGCCTTTTTTTTTTTTTTGCCCTCTATTGTTTCGTTGGTTGCGTCTTTATGATTGTTTGGTTCGGACAAGAAATGTTGATATATTTTACTTATAAGGTTTGTCGAGAATGATATATGTCATTGATGTCCCAATGATGTGTGTTTTCTTATAATAAAGTCATAAGAACACACAAGAATTATGTGATTCATCAACCATGAGGGCAAGTCTGGCGGTAGCATTGGTGCCTGCTTGCCACGTCGGTACGAAGGGGGTATGTGTGTAGTCTCCCCACTCCTGCCGAAAGAAAACACAGTCACTGGGTCGGTGTTGAGGCATAAATGCTAACTTCTTTTAATGTTTTTTCTTATTATTGAAAAATTAAAAAAGTAAAGTGAAAGAGAGGCGCTGATGTGCCGCCATTTCATAGGCGACCGCATAAGTTTGCGTGCCATTATCTCTTACTTCACTTATACCAACTAGTGCTAACTCGTTAGCACGGACCGACCGACAAACCCCCAGTAGCCTTGCCCTGACAAAAAAGAGAACTTTTACAAGAGCATTTGGAATACAAGACCAAGACCACATTAGTTTAATTTTAGGATTTAAATTTAGGGTTTAAACTTGTGGTCTAGTTTTCTGGTTTTAGGGTTCAAAGAGAGGTAGTTTGGGTATTCTTAAAAATTCCATACAAATCGCCAAAAAAACAATTTTTTGTTGATTTATGCAAGATGGACGTGTTTTTCTGTTATAAAAGTTCATATGCGGAAGTGAGTAAATACTTGCGGTTAAACAACTGAATCAATTATTAATATACTTGAGACAATCAACAAACAGAAAAGGAAATAACTATTTAAATCCTTGTAGAAGACAAATACAGTTGAAACATAACAAATTCATGAGGTACACCAATTATTCTGAGCTAAAAAAACACAATTTATGCAAGTCACCTTGTCTAAGTCTACCAGAAGATGCATGTCCATTAGAGCTCAAGCCAGATCTCCATAAGAAGCATCAATCTTCTAGTTGAGCGATGATGCTGACGAAAACCCGATAGCCTTGGCACATATCCTGAAGCAGGCAATACTCGTTCTTGGCATGGTATGTTGCCATTAATCCTGCATGTTTAGTCATCAATATCCATCCTCAAACAACAAAACATTGACAACTTAAATGATATAGGGGACGATTTCACAAACATACGCTAAACTTGTCACCTTTCTTATTTAACTACACTTGACTTTTAAATTTTCCCACCCAACTCCGTTAAGCTTTCAAATTTTCTCACTTTACTCTATTTTGGTATAAATGACAAATACCCATAATTAATTTTCAAAAATATGTCATTCCTATGTTTCCAATGTCAAATATACTTAACCTACTGACAGATCACACTCAATGCTCAATGAGCAATATACAATGAAACTATTTCTACACATTAACACAAATAAACAACAGAGTTAGTGTTGTACTAATACGCAAATAACATGAGAAAAAAAGTAGAACTAGCAGTATCATACCGTAGCCTGCAGTTTGAACATCAAAGCCTTCATCCTAACACAAAAAGGGAACGATTATGTAAGGGAACGAGAATTCAGACAGGCAGCAAGCAGAGAACGAAGAGAAATATCTCACTTGTAACTCTCTAATGAGTGGCAGACTCCCGGTGATTGAGTACGGTTTAACATGCCCAACTACCTCCTCAGTTGCCTTGCACAATACATGATATCCACGAGACTCAAGATTGCAAGCAACTCCCGAATTTGCCTCATCAAAGGTAATTGTAATGCTATAGAATAAATCCCATGTGAAAAAACATAATTAATATTAAGGAGAAATATGGTTATATAAATAAGCAAAATAAAAATGACTACAAGTAACTTCCTTCAGATATTATGCACCATTCTCAACCCACTACCCCTTAAGTTTAATAAGTTTTTGACAACCCCCTAAGTTTTTTTCGTCTCAATTTACCCCAGAAGTTGACAGGTTATGGGTAAAATGAACTAAAAACTTCAGGGGTTACAAAAAACTTTTTAAACTTAAGGGGTAGTTGGTTGAGAACGGTCCATACTTAGAAGTCGCTGAGTGAGATTTTCCTTATAAACAATTCAATACGAAGTGCAATGAGGGAGAGAGAGACCTTCCCCTAAGGTTTTCATCTGTTAGGACATATTTTGAAACTGGACCTCGTGAATCAAGCTTCTGTATGTTTTGATTTATATCGTCCACATATTCTTGTAGCTTCAACATCACATCCGTTACACTGTAATGAAAGAGAAAAAGATGGCAAGTCAGAAACAGTACGGTTGAAATTTCAACTCAGACTGAGTAACAGTGTTGCTTACTTGTAGAAGGGAGTTAACCTGCAACACAAGCAACAAACAGAGGACAGCCGTAGTTTATGAGAAATCATTTTGCAATAATTTAAAGTTAGGGATAATTGTAAAAAAGTTCACTTAGCTATTCAGTTTTTGCAAATCATAGCCGTCTTCTTTTATAATAGCAAAAACTAAGGTGTTCTGAACTTGTATTTTTTGTTGCACTTGTATCAATCTATTTCAAAATAACGATTTTACCCTTGAAACTTAAATTAAAAAATTATAATATGTAAAAAATAAAAATAAAAATTGATAGGAAAGGGCAATAAAAATACAAGATCATGCACTTTTTTTTGCCATTGTGAAAGAAGATGGCTACAATTTGCAAAAAGTTGATAACTTGGGTACTTTTTTTGCAATTATCCCTTAAGTTTGAAGGATTCTACCCAAAATATTATACAATAACAAACCTGACATCTCCTGCTATCGTGCATTCTCCTGGAATCTGATTGATCCCACCTCCCGGATCTAGTAGAAAAAGGAACATCAAAAATCGAAAAGTACTTTGTTAAAGAAAAAATAATCATTTGAAGGATTGAAACTTACAACTCCATTGAGTTGGTTTCATTGTGGATGGGGTTGCGAATCCGTATACCTCCTCCTTGGGATGAGGAGGAAAGTCTCTGTAAAACCGGTTTTGAATCTCTTTCAGTGCTTCCATGGCCAACTCCAAGGGGTTAATAGCCTGAAGATATTAATTTGAACATTACTTTAAAAGGAAATGGGATACTAGATATAGATAGACTAAGAGTTTATTTCAAAGACCAAGACCACATTAGTTGAATTAATTATTCCCATCCAAATCATTGATACTGATAATCAATCATAACCAGTAAACCAGTTTTCTAACTATGGTTTAAAATTCTAGAGATTGATACTGATTTTCTCTCTGATGGGATCATTTGCACCAAGAAATGATCCTTCAAAATAGATATTGCATACCTTGTGTGGTAAACCACTATGGAATAACTTCCCAGTAACATGAATTTTCCACGGAATCATACCACCAGTACCAATGCAAGGCTGTTTATCTGCTGTATCAATCCAATACCTGCATATTAAACACAAAGAATCATATCACTCTTCATGATAAATATGCTAAACAAGATCCTTATGACTAAATTGCTGGTACATAGCTTATATTTGGTTTCTTCAATCATTGTTTTTTTTTTCTTGGAGGAACTACTAAGAACTTACAAAGGACCACCCTTCAGCTTATCAAGAAGCCCATCTTTCACCAATGCATCCACACCAACCCCTGCAATGGCAGAATTTTCTTCATTTGCTATGAAGACAGCAACGACAGTTGACTTCAGCTTCGGTTTTGTCTCTCCAAGCCTCCTCATGAGTTCAGTTACTAAAGCAACATGTCCCAAACAATCAGTAGTTCCACGACCACGAAGTTTATCCTCATCAATGCTCAGTGAAAAAGGATCAAATTCCTGATAATAAGAATCATCACATAATAGATAAATATAACTATTCTACACACAAAATAAACTAAAATCTGAGCTCCAGATACAAAAATAGATAACCATTATTGATCACAGGACATTGGAAGAAAAGAAGAAAAAAAAAATCAAAATAAGTACTAGCAAACTAATGAAAATGGAGAATTGGCAGACCTCATATGAAATTAGATAAAAACTAGAAATATACAAAAGTTGAGTTGCAAAACCAATCATAATCCTTAAATAGCAGAAATCTAAGTTCCATCTCAAGCATGCCATCAAATTTCAGAAAGACAATTAAATACCCCAAAACAACTATAGATTCAATCATCGATTGAACCTAAACACCCAATAACGAACCCCAATCAAACACAAAAACCCAGATCGAATTCATAAACATCTCAAACGCTAAATACAAAAATCCATAAAAATCAATTTCCATCAATCCTAAACAGACCCATCAAGCAAAACGCAGAGACTAACAGATAAGATCAAGAGTCAGACCCAATCGTTAGGGTTCGCAGTGACGACATCCATGTGCATCCCGACGAAAGACAAGACCTTTCCGGGCTCGGTGCCAGGGTACTCGACGATCAGATTGCCTCTGCCGGGAAAGTAGGTGACGTGGTTGATCAGCAAGGGCCCGCCGCCGGTGCTGGAGCTGACGGGGAGGAGAGAGTCGAGGACGTGCTTGACGATTCGGTCCTCTTGTGGGATCAACTCAGGAGGGTTGTTCTGGACGAACTTGGACTCGCCGATGACCTTGGTGAGTAGGGAAACAAAACTTTCCTTGTCGAGCTCGCCTAGAGTCTCTTTCACAGAAGCCATGGCAGAGAGAGAGAGATTGGTTCCGGAGGCAGAGTGCGTTGAATCGGAAAGCTTTTACAGTTTAGCAGTTTACGCTTCGCGAGAAGCGCCGAAGAAGAAGCGTATAAAAATCAACTGTTCAAACGTGGATATGTTTGGCTACTGGATATGTATGAATCGGGATAGCGTATTCCAGGAATGGTCTAGAAGAGTTGACAAACAGCACTTAATTCTTTTTTGTCTCTTTGGCTCTATCCACATGATTAGGGTGGTACCTGTCCCCGTAGAACCTTAATTAAAGGACTCAAAAACATATTAAACTTGGTAAAAAGTGCGTATACAAAAATTAATGAGAGTAAAGAAAACGAAAACCACCGGGATTATATAAATCATCATAAATAAAAGAACCAATAGATAAAAAGTGTAACGTATATCTTTCGTATGCACAGTACAAAATACTGTCGATTTATTGGTCGTTTTTTTACCTCATCATTAGTCGTCTGAACATTAGTTATGTCGTCCATATCTTAAATCAGTTCATGCATGCACCTCGAAAATCACATCAGAATGCCACCCTTTAGTACCCCGTTATCTGAAGAGTAGTCTAGGATAAAAGGTCCTTCCGTCCGACAATACACTCCATCTACAAGCATAGTGCGGTACATGTTGGCATGGATGCTCAAATACAGGCAAAGATACCATTGGTTATATTCTCTTCCTGAGATCCGTTATAGTCTTTTTGTGATCTAAGAAACAGACTGTAGTCTCTTGCTCTTGAGTGGAAGTAGAATACCGAGCGATAACCTCCACCAGACAGGAGATTGTCTGGCTATGAGACTCGCTACGTGATGTTAGAGCTCCCTAAACTAAGCTAGTGCTCTTCTTCTGTGATAACCACTCTGCTTTGCACATTGCACCTAAAATGTATTTTTTTTATTTGGAATATGTTAACCCTGTTTTGTACAAACACTGATGTCGCTACTGACAGTCGGATCTATAGCATCCGCCATGATGAACCCCATCCCGGATCGTAACAATGCTATGGTTGACGGTGCTCTTAGTCAATGACAAAAGACAAGGCATATACATTCAGACTGCAATTTGCATTGATGGTCTGAGACTCTGAGTGAGTTGATGAGTGTCCAGTTGCAGTGCAGTACTGTATTGTGTGGATCAACAAAAAGCACATATGATATCATGTCAATGTGAATCAGCACAAATCTTAGGTCAGAGTTGGCTACACTGAATTTATGGTACCAAACACACCACACACTACTACACAAGGTGCAAAGAAAGATTGAAGAGCCATGTCAACTAAATATGTAAGCTCAAATTATAATTTTATATTCTAACACATCTTCTTACAAAGGATTCGAATCCGAACCCGTATCTATGAGAAACCAATTATAATATCATATCAGACTATCTCTATAAGTTCTTTATATTATCTAAAAAACTATTGTAGTGAGCTAAAATTTTAAAAATTCACTCGAATGGACTCTTTATATTGGCTCCTTATATTGTTTTTTAATTTTATTCCTCTTCAGATGTAAGGAGCTTCCTATATATTATCTAAATTTTCTATAATATTCTTTGCTATTTTAATTACTTTCTTTTTTATTTTTGGTGTGTAAGGAGTATGATTGGAATACCAATTCCAAAAATTGCTCGCTACATTAGACATTAGGAGTATGATTGGAGATGCTTTTAGAAACCAATTTCAACCAAAAACTCAAGCTGATAGTTGAAGAGCTAATTATGATCTCATATTTTAACGTCATAATCATAATTGCTAATTTTAAGAGTAAATTACATTCGATAACATCTAATTATACTTTGTTTTTACTTAACTACACCAAATTTAAAATTTGTCTTTTTAACTCTCCCAACTTTCATTTTTTAACATTACAATTCCTGTTACAAAATTAATCAAATTACGATTTATTTAATAAACGAAATTCCCCTTGATTTTAGAATGCTAACCTTAAAATTAAACTTCAAAATAAAAACCCTCTTAGAAACTTTGAACATAAAATCAACCCTTAGGCTCAGGGTTTTTAAGAGAGTTTTGATTTTGGGGTTCAACTTTAAGGTTATGATTCTAAAATTGAGGATAATTTCGTCATTTTATAAAAATAAGTAGTAATTTTGACTGATTTTGTAACGTAAATTTTAACGTTGAAAAAAATGAAAATTAGGGGAGTTAAAAAGTAAATTTAAAGTTAGTTGTAGTCAAGTGAAAATAAGGTAATATTAGATGTAGTCGTACATAATTTACCCTAGTTTTAATTTTATGCTTTTATAAGTATTTTTTACGCTCACAATCTACCTTCATATATAGGGTGGAGGACATGAGAAACCAAATCGACTGAACTACAATATCATGTAATAGAACAAGGACAATGCTAATAGGAGAATTCACCAACCACTTAAAACTAAGATCGAGAAAGGGTCGAAGCAGGAAAGAGAAGATGAAAACGCAGACCACGAGTTTTGGGTGTACAATGCGGAGGTCTGTGACACTAACGCTTTGCCAAGAGAAAAAGGAGAGACAAAAACATAGGCTACCAAGAATCGACACGTGACACAACATCAATGGACTGAACAAATTGTGCCGATGCTTGGATTCGGCTTCCTAACTAGAGTCGAAGAGAAATTTTCTTCGGTGCTTTCCGTTTGTCTTGACACCTGGAGTCGACGAAAAAACTAATTCTAGAGCGTTTTTATAGCGGCGTTGTCCTTCCGTTTAACTAATGCGTTCAGCTACAAATGGTAAATCAATTTTTTTTATAGGTAACTCCAATTGGTACACACGTTTTGCACGTATTAACTATGGAGCACTTTTAACTTTACCAACTGACTATAAACTTATTTTTTGCATCAATTACAATGATGTTAAATTTATCAGTTTTTTAAAATTTATTACCAATGTTAATGAAGTTAGTTTTTGCAAAATATCGAGAATGTAAACACACATCGAAAGAATATAAGAGAAAATAGCTACTTATAGAGGTTAAGACCACACCTAACTAATAAGGTTAACCTTTTAGTTGTGGAAGCTCAATCTAATGTAAGTAGCATATTTTACAAATAATATGAATTTGATTACGAGATTAAAGTTTTACGGGGCAAAACAGTTTTGTTTGTCTATTGTTTGATATCTAAACATAACTTCACAAATGAAGTTGTAAATTTTAATTAACACTCAAACATTTATATTAGATCATACTTTTATAATTAAAAAATATGTTTAGTTAAACGCTAAAAACTATGTCAATTATATTATATTGGTCTCTATAAAAATATTCAACTTTATAAATTAAATATGAATTTATTTTTTATATATAATTATTTCATCTTAATCTTTTGATACGATTTTATGTTCTCGACATAAACACAGTTTTTATATTACACTAAAGATAGAAAATCAAAAATATTTATTGGTGGCCACCATTGTCATTATTTTTCTATGTGGATCTTATCTTTATTATTCTTTACCGACGGCTCTTTTTGGGTCTTTATCCGCACTTCCGTGATGAACATTACTATATCCCACGAAAAAGGGGTAAGCAAGTGAAATTTAATACAAAAGTATAATAAAATAAATTGCATATCCTTAATTAGAATAAATAAAATAAAACACAAACAAAAGTTGAGTCATACAAGTCAAACACGCTCGATAATTCCCCTGAAGCTTCCGGAGATTATGAGAACAAAACAAATAACAAAAATCACATTCAATAATAATAATAGAAGATAAGTTAGAAAAATAATAGTGTGTTAATTTTTATATTAAAAAAATATCATTTATTTTAATTCTTCAACAAAAATTAATGTTAAATATTTTTTTATTATAAAATGTTACGATTAACATTTTAAAAAACATGTGCGGTGTATATGCACTTTATATTTGTAATATTTCTTTAATTGCCCTTAATTGGTCTACTCCAAACAATAGGTGAAACTCCAAACTACGATTTAAAATCTTATAGTCAAACCCTAAACATTAGAGTCAAATCTTAAATATTAAAGGATATAATAATATAATACAACTTAACAAAGTTAATTAATATGCAAATAAATTTTTTATTAAACATCTTATTTTGACGAACAACTAAACAAATCGTTACTTTTTAAAGATAATCACGTTATATGATTATCTCTAGTAACAGTTAATAAATTAGAGAAAGGACAGAATTTATGTCTAATAAGGTCAATATCGTCAATTCGGCCAACCAAACCGAGCCAAGCACATAACTAGAAATGCCAACAAGGTGGGGACTTTCACTATCACCTCCTCGCGCGGCAAAAATTACAATTATGCCACCGATTCCCACATCACAGGCGCGCCAAACGGCGCCACGTGTCCATTTCTTTAGCTTGCAGACAAAATATTTTTTTAATATTTTTTTATTTAATTAAATCGGGATCCGACCCCGATAAATATACACCGAAACCGTCTCTGCGTTTCGTTCCGTTGCAATCTCAGACAAGCAAAAAGCATTTTCATACTTCTAGAAGACTCGCTTCTTCTTCTTCTTCTTCTTCGTTTCTCTCTGCAAGTTCCGGCGATTTCGAGCTCGTTCCGGCGATGGCGAAGAACGTTCTGGTCACCGGCGGAGCCGGTTACATTGGGAGCCACACGGTGCTTCAGCTGCCCTCTGCAGGGTTCCGGGGCGTCGC
>JAYMSW010002758.1:0-13268 GCA_036897725.1 Erodium texanum | reverse complement strand
TAATCTTTGATTGGTTGTTCCACGTGTTACAGTGGTCCTTGCACTACTTCTCGGTCGTTCTGGACCGCTCCACTCCGCCGATGTCTTCTCCACGAACCGTAGGTTGACACAGTGCCAATAGTCCCATCCGGACCATGTCGCAGAGTGCAACCACGCCATGATGAAGCTGATTTCCTCTTCGTTGGACCACGAGAAATTGACATTGTTCGCTGCCATGTTGTCCGCTGGTGGATTTCATTAATAACACCTCGGTGATGAGAGAGATGGTTTGGAGAAGTGGGCTCGTTGAAGGCAACCCATCAACGAGGAGGTATTTATATAGGGTAAACCCCCCAATTATGATTTTATTTTTTTTATTATTATGTCTTTTACTCTCTTTTTTACCAATCGCGTTTTGACTTGTCATTTTTGATTGGTTGCCACTTACCATTCAACATTCATTCAAATGGTGACACATGACATCCGTCACCTCATCTTGAGCATCAGCACTAGTTCGCAAACTGTTAACATCGTCGATAACCAAAAGGTCGAAACTGAGTCAATAGCCGGACCAACCACTTCTATCACTGTGCTGACGCTGCACATAACGCGTTACTGCCGCTTGTACAGTCGTGTTAGCCTGACCGTAAGAAAACGACACAGTTTCAGGAACACTAGCTGCAGCAATCAGCATCACACAGAGAGACGCAAATGGTTGACTAGCGACTTCTCAAGAACACGTCGAGACTCGAGCCCCCACCAATAAGAAAATGACACGGGATCACTAATGCCCGCGTGTACTTTCACGACGAATCACATAGCAGTAAAAAAGTCCAGACAGAACTCAATTGTCCAGAATGCCCCGACAGACTCCTGACCCAATCAATTGACCATATCAGGTACTTTGAAGGCTAATCACGTAACTTCACCGTCTTCTCTTTTGTCAACAGCCAAACCCCAAAACCAAAACCCGTAAAAATGTTCCGATTTACAGAGAGTGTAGCTTCGATCTCATCATATGAATCTTCTTCCTCTCGATCCGATCGTGTAGAAGAAATGGAGACCTCGAATTGAGATCACTCTGAAAGCAATTTCGAATAAAAGAAAAAAAAACAAGCAAAACGATTTGTTCTTTCTCGATCGGTGTTCCTTTCAGAATCTACAATTTGCTGATTTTACGCCATGGCTGCGCCGTTCTTCTCTACACCTTTCCAGCCGTATGTTTATCAGGTACTCTCTCACCCACAATGGAAGCAATTTTCTTTGTTCGCTGTTTGGATGCTCAGACAATTATGAATAAAGAATGCTTAGAACATTTTGTTATTTATCTATGCTCTTATGGTTGCTGAGGCACTGAAGTTTGGTTCTAACGAGCTAATTAGCCGTTTAGTTCAGCTGTATGGAATTTTCTGTTCAAAATTTGGCTATACTGTCACTTGTTCATTTCAATCAGCAACCGAAGGGAGCATTAGGAGAAAATTTGGACTAATTTAGGGTTTCAGTCTGATTTTTGAGGTTGATCTGTGCAGTGTGTCTTGCTCAGTTGAAGTTGTATAAAGTTGTGCTATACTGTAATTAGACTAGTGTTTGAGTTAAGATTTAAGACATAGAAGACAGTATAAGTAAGATTAGCTTTACGGCCCTTAACGATAAAATTCAAAGTAGATCTTACTCGGACAAAAAACAAACTGGGTTTTGATTAATGATCAGAGATTTAAGCTCTTAATGAACATAATGTGGTTTTGTATTATGGCGGATTGAAAGTGGAGGAAGATTTGGGGACTATAACCTAATCATTCAAGGGTGTAAGCTTATGAATAATATGTAGAAAAGAACCTCAAATTGTGTATTTGTTGATGATATTATGCACCGTGCATATTCTCATGGGGGATAATTTACTGCAGAGTCAACAAGATGCTATGATACCTTTTCAGATTTTGGGTGGTGAAGCTCAGGTGGTTCAGGTTTGTAGAATCGTTACCCCCAACTCATGTTTTTTATTCCCCAATCCTGTATCTTTGTTTCTCTGAGTTTTTAATTGTACATATTCTTACATTATCAGATCATGTTGAAGCCACAAGAAAAAATCATTGCAAGGCCTGGTAAGTTCATTGGCGTTCATTTTTTTTATGTATGACTCGATGTGCTAGTTTATTGGTTCTTCCTCTTGAGTTCTGGGCTGTATAATACATATTTTGATTCTCAGTTAATGCATGCAACTAATTTATTGATCAATTGTAGGCTCAATGTGCTTCATGTCTGGGTCCATTGAACAGGAAAATATCTACCTCCCTGAAAATGAAGCAGGCATGTGGCAATGGCTTTTTGGCAAGACTATTACCAGTATAGTTCTTTACAATCCTGGCCCAGTTGATGGATTTGTTGGAATCTCTTGCCCTTCTCTCGCAAGAATTCTCCCGGTTCGTGCTCTTCACCATGCTGAATTTGATTCAACTTAATGTTTATCGTGTTTAGCACATGTTTGTGGCATGTAATGACTTTACCCTTTGGATATCTGTATCATGTTTGTTTTGTAGATTGATCTTGCAGTATTTGGCGGAGAGATGTTGTGCCAGGTAGAGTTGACTTGTTCCTTTCTAGCTATTATCTCTTCTGCTAATAAATCATAGCCATCGATACATTTTTATTGTAAAATTAGCGCTCAATATTATTTTGATAATCCAGATTATATGACTTAGTTGAATTTATTTGCAGCCAGATGCGTTTCTTTGCTCTGTCAATGATGTGAAGGTCAGTAATACAGTTGATCAGAGGGCACGCAATGTTATTGCTGGTCCCGAGGTGAGACAAGACAACCTACTCATTCCTCAATTTCCTTTTTCATTAGTTTATCAGCTGATTGCTATTCCACCTGAAATAACTGTTTTTTCATTTATATTTTTTAAACAAGTTTAAATACGGGCTTTGTATTATCATTACAGGTATTTCTGAGACAAAAGCTATCGGGCCAAGGACTTGCATTTATACTTGCAGGTGGATCCGGTACGCATGTTTGACTATAAATCTTTACAAAGCACATGATTATGCGCTTACAATTTTTTGGTCAGGCTAACCAAGCTTTATGTTTTTGTATCTTTCATTAGTTGTACAGAAAATTCTCGAGGTAGGGGAGGAACTTACAGTTGACGTGTCTTGCATAGCTGCCATGACAACCACAGTTAGTGTCCAAATCAAACACAATGGCCCCATGAGAAAGGCAGTGTTTGGGGTATGCACCTTTTATTTCTATAAATTTGAGTGTAAATATAGCATGCTGAATTGGTGTTCTTAGCACTTCAAAGAAGATAGGATGATCATTGGATTGCAGATGTTTCCAAACTCAGGATTGGAAATTTAATTTTATGTTGAAAGTTTCGAACTTAAGTTTGGAAAGTTACAAACTTAATCTCAGCTGTTAAAATTGTGATCCAATGGTTATGATTAGTTTTCAGTTATCATATTTAACATTCCAACGTTAAGGTTTTCACCCGAGTGCTCCCCTTATATACTATAACTGATCTGACTCTGATTTAAACATCGTTTTTTTTATATATATAAAAACATCAGAAATCATGTAGAGTTACTGTGAAACTGCAGGGTGACAATCTAGTAACAGCCGTGCTGACTGGACCAGGCATTGTTTTCATCCAAAGTTTACCCTTCCACCGACTTTCTCAGCGAATAGCTAGGTAATTTCTTCAACTCGAGTTTTTGAAGGTTGACTTCATTTACTTTGACTTATTTCATTTGGGGTTAACAAAAGAGGACATTTTGGGTGTGATTTACAGGGCAGTGACCTCACCAAACATGAGGGAAAATCCGAAGTTCTTCATTCAGATGGCCATTTTCTTTTTCTTGGCTTATGTTGTGATTGTATCTTCCTTAATCTTGACGGATGTGTGAAATATAGGTTTTTACCTCTTTTTTGTTTTTGTTTTTCTGGATAGATTTGGAGGGGTTCTTTTTAATAAACCATTAAATTCTCTCTTCTTTTAACACAAAATTCAGATGTTGTTACTTATAGTTTGTCTTTCAGATCAATAGAATCAAAGGATTTTTAGACTGGTTCATATCTTATTAGCTTGAGCATTGAGCACAATAAAAATATATAAAGGACAAAATTGCGTAAGATATAATTAAATTGACAAACTGTGACTTATCAAAGTTAAGTATGTTTTGAGATTTTACATCATAGTTGAAAATGTGAAAGCTCATTCAGATATAATATACAGTTCATGTCATAATAATGTTCAGTGGAAGTTAATTTAAAAAAAATGTTCAAAGAAAGTTATAGTATTTCTTGTATTATTTCAAGTTTGGTATCATCAAAATCACATGACATTAATTAATTATTATCCTTTTTTTTGTTGAGCTGAAATTTCACTTATACTTTTTTTTAAAAAAAATTAAAAAAGAAGCATAATTTATTTATAATCCGTTTCCATCCCTTCCAGCGAGATTCAAACATATGATCTCCAAGAAGAAGGTATGAGCTTTGAACCACTGGGGTGTCCCTTGGAAAAATTTCAATTTCAACTTCAATTATAATTAATTATATAAAAAAAATTATAAAAATAGAAAATGTGACCCAGTAATTATATTTAAATTAAATTTGATAGCTCTTTAAATTGAAAAAAAGTGACATAAATTCAGGTGAATTATTACGTTTATAGTTTCTATTCGAGCCCATTGGGCCTGATAAGGCCCAAGATGGTTTGGACCCATGACATGTTATGTTTATAACATCAAGCGACCAAACTAAGGACCCTATAAATTGGATCTTCCACTCCCAATTCCGTTGATAAAGCCTCTGACCGTTTTGGCTCTCAGCTTCGTCTCTCTCTCTCTCTCATCGCGAAGCTTTGGAACCCTAACCCTTACCCCACAACAATAGAACCTGTCGATCCTTATCCATGGCGTGCTCTCTCTCTAGGGTTTGAATTCTTCAAATCCACCCCTCAATATTCCTCCGGATCGATTTATCTTCGAGGATTATCCGGTTCTTATTCTCTCTCTCTTCGCTGTTTTCGCGAAACCATTTCCTGATTTGGGGATTCTCGGCTCTGGAAGTTGTTCGGGCGATCGAAGGGTTTGCTGAGGATAACCGATCGCGTCTCGCTCGATCGGTGACTCTCCGGATCGGCGTCTGAAGATTTAGGCTGTGAAGATTGCGTACCGTCAATTCTGAAACGGGGTTTCTGTTTCCGGTGGGGTTTTTCGGCGGTCGGTGAAAGTGGGTAGCTCTATTCGAGGCCCGGAGTCGATCGAGGTCGTTGAAGATAGATTTTGGAGGCTTCTCGCGGCGGGGAGGTTTTTTTGAAGGAGATCTCGTCGATTTTGCCCGATTGGTTTGATCTCTCTTGGGTATCTGAAGAAAAGAGAAATAGGAGGGAGAAAAAGAATTTCTTTTTGTACTTATTTTGATTTTGTTAGTTAAAAATCGGGCCTTTTTATTTATATGAAGGCCGTTGATTATCGTTATTTTGTTGTTCTTGTTTTGGCGATATTTTTCCTCTGAAAAAAATTCAAGAAAAAAAAGCATGGCTGTATATTACAAGTTTAAGAGTGCAAGAGATTATGATTCAATATCCATGGACGGTCCATTCATATCAGTAGGAACTTTGAAAGAAAAAATATTTGAATCAAAGCATTTGGGAAGGGGTACGGATTTTGACCTTGTGGTCACCAATGCCCAGACTAATGAAGGTTGGTTTTGCTTTCAAAATCTAAAAGATTGCTCATTTGCATTACTTTTAAGCACATTTTGGAGGTTTTTTTTTTTGCCTAATTTCTGTTTGAAATAGCTTTGATCCGGGTTTGTATTGCTGTTGGGTTTATGCATCAGTTAGATTTCTTCACTGGGTTTGGCACCAATTCTATACCCATCAATCTTATACTTCAATGGAGAAAGTATATTACATGTGGGCTAGATTGTGGTTCCTGAAAACTCGAGTTGAAATGAAATCATGAAGCTAACAGCAGTATGAAGTGGGTTATGGAGTTAGACTGACAAATTTTATATCTTGGGTTTGTTAGGGGTTACCATGTTCTCTGATATATGTCTGTGCTGTGTTTCATTGGATATTTTGTTCTCTGTTTTGGAATTTCAGAGTATCTTGACGAGGCGATGTTAATTCCGAAAAACACGTCTGTATTAATTCAACGGGTTCCTGGACGACCACGCATGCCTATTGTTACAGAACAAGAGTACTGCCTCAAACTTTTAAATCCCTGCCCATGTAGTTTAGTATGATCAATTTGATTTGAGCCTAAGAGATAAGATGACACTAGTGCTTTATAGAAGCATTAAGTTTGCATTGTGTATATGTGCCTGGTGGTCTTCTGTTCCATGACAAAGTGTCATTTGTTATCCTGTGAATCTGCTCTCATGGCACTTCCTCACCAATAGGTTTTCCTTTGTAGTCCTCTTCATGGTAGACAATTTCTGAGGGTCTGGTTGAGTGTGAGCTGTGTTTTATTTTGCAGGCCAAAGGTTGAATATAAGGCGGAGGATCCTCAGCCAGAAAAGAATAGCTTCTCAGCTGCTGATCAATCTATAAAATATGTAAGCTTTGTTCCTTGTGCCCTGGTCCATTGTGGTTTTGTTGTTCTGTATCTTGTATCAGCTGTTGTGTAATTCAAGTACTGATGCGCCTACCTTTGATTTTGTAGCCTGATGATTCAGAGTGGGATGAGTTTGGGAATGATTTATATGCGATTCCTGAGGTATTGCCAGTTCAGTCAATGACCTCAATCACAGATGTTGCTCCTACTACCACCAAAGCTGATGAGGATAGCAAGATCAAGGCTTTGATTGAGACGCCAGCTTTAGATTGGCAACGGTAATATGTGTACTGATGCTTGTTTTCTTGTATGTGTTGTTATATTTATTTTTCCTTGATTATTGATGTCTTGTCTTGCCATTAACATTTTTTTGATGTCCAACTGCAGTCAAGGTAGTGATGGCTTTGGAGGCCCTGGTAGAGGTTTTGGAAGGGGCATGGCTGGGAGAATGGGTGGTCGGGGCTTTGGTAATTTTCTAAGGCAACATTTTCTTTCTTACATTGTTATGCAAAATATGTTGTGGTGCCTAGCAGTTAAAATCTGTATTTAATATTAATATAGTTATACGGATTTGTGAACTTGTGTGGTCTAACATGCATGTTTATTTGATCTCTTCTGATATCAAGTTTAGTTATGGTATGTGTATGAATGTGAAACTTATACATGCTGGGTTCATGTAGGCATGGAGCGCAAAACACCTCCACCTGGCTATATATGTCACAGGTGTAAGGTGCCAGGACATTTTATCCAGCACTGCCCTACAAACGGTGATCCAAATTATGATGTCAAGAGAGTGAAGCCTCCTACTGGCATTCCAAAGTCAATGTTGATGACCACCCCAGATGGGTCATATGCATTACCTAGTGGTGCAGTTGCAGTTTTGAGGCCAAATGAGTAAGTTCATGCCAGTTCTATAGTCCTGCTTGTTTTTGTCTATGATGGGGGTTGTTGCTATTAACATCTGTCATCACATTCTGACAACAGGGCTGCCTTTGAGAAAGAAATTGAAGGCTTACCATCCACACGTTCGGTTGGTGATCTGCCTCCTGAACTCCATTGCCCGTTGTGCAAAGAAGTAATGAAAGATGCTGTTCTGACAAGCAAGTGCTGCTTTAAGAGCTTTTGTGATAAATGTAAGATTCATGATGGGAACTATAGATGTGGATTTCTAGCAAGGATGTAATTACAAGTTTATATTTTGTACTTTAATTTTTGTAGGGAAAATCTTATTGAGCTACTTTTGGTCTCAATTTACTTGAGGGTAGCCGAGTGTGAAATTTTCCCATTTTTATTTGATCTTATTTGTCATTTTTTTCTTCGTGAATTTTAATTCCAATTTTGTTTTAAACAAATAACATACTGAATGTTGCTCAGGTATTAGAGACCACATCATCTCTAGGTCAGTCTGTGTATGTGGGGCTACTAATGTACTTGCGGACGACCTCTTGCCAAATAAGACTCTAAGAGATACTATTAACCGTATCTTGGAGGCTGGTAACGATAGTGCCGAAAACGCTGGAAGCACTTACCAAGTTCCAGGTGCGTATTAGGCAACACATTTTAAACAAGTTTCTGATATGAAAAAACACCTGCTAATATATATACAAATTTTAGATATGGAGTCTGCTCGTTGCCCACCTCCACCTAAGATGCCGTCCCCTACCCATTCTGCTGCATCAAAGGGAGAACATAAACCAGCACCTTTCATTGAGGAAACTCCAGTCGTGAATGAAACTGTAAATGAAGGCAAGTCTGTT
This sequence comes from Erodium texanum, assembly GCA_036897725.1. NCBI lineage: Eukaryota > Viridiplantae > Streptophyta > Magnoliopsida > Geraniales > Geraniaceae > Erodium > Erodium texanum. The sequence continues at coordinate 4,968 of JAYMSW010002758.1, read as the reverse complement.
GCTGTTCAGCAACAGACATCAGGGAAGGTGAAAACTGGGAAAGCTCCGGATGCATCTGAAGCTACACTGGAGTCGATGAGTGTGAAGGAGCCAGCAGCATCTCAAGGGAGTGCTCCGCTTGCTGAAGAAGAAGTGCAGCAGAGGTTAGCTGCTGGTGAGATTGGTATGTATTGCAACAAGTGTTCCTCTGTTTTGTTAAATATAGAATTAAAACTTGATAATGGTCTAACTCTTGCCTAATTATTTTTTCAGCAAAGAAAAAGAAAAAGAAGAAAGTCCGTGCACCAGAAAATGGTATTTCTGGTTATGTCCTTTGTTTTATCAAAACTTTCCTTGTAGCTTTGTTTCCATGAATAAATAATTGTCAATTATTTGGTTTGTTCTCATTTTCGTTGATTTGCTGTTGCAGAGATGCAAAGGAAAATGTCTCAAGACCTTGCAGCTGAGAATTATATGATGCCTATGGGCCCTACTGGCTATAATCCCTACTGGAATGGCATGCAACCTGGAATGGAAAGCTTTGGTGCTCCTTATGGCGGTGCCATGCCTTATATGGGATATGGGTTTGGTCCTTTCGACATGCCATTTGGTGGTGTAATGCCTCCGGACCCCTTTGGCGCACAAGCTTATATGAACATGATGCCCATGGTTCCTCCACAGAGGTATGTATCTTGTTTGAGTTTTCGATTACATGTCGACTTTGGCAACCAGTGAGTTGTGAATTGAAGTTTGAACTGGATTGTTTTTTTTCTGTATGTGTAGGGACCTTGCGGACTTCGGAATGGGATTTAACAGACCACCGCCTATCATGAGCAGAGAGGAATTTGAAGCTCGTAAAGCTGATTTGAGAAGAAAACGAGAAAATGAGAGGCGAGTTCAAGGGTAAGTAATTATTACTGGTTTGGCCTATTTTAATCTGAACTGATACTCTAATATCTCTAACTGACATGGGAATTTATAAGATATGAAAATTGGATCAAAGTTGCCAACCATACAAGATTATAAGATGTGAAAATTGAATCAAAACCCGATTTATTTGTGGTTTTTTCTAAGATATGAGGATTACCTTTTTTCACTGTTCAGCAATATCGTCGCCTAACAGGTTTGGGCCCTGTTTGTTGGGTCAAACATAACCACTTGGCCAAGTGGGCATCAGTTTAAGTGACATGGGAATTTATAAGATACGAAAATTGAATCAAAGTTGCCAACTATACAAGATTCTAAGATGTCAAAATTGAATCAAAACCCGATTTATTTGTGGTTTTTTCTAAGATATGAGGATTACCTTTTTTCACTGTCCAGCATTATCGTCGCCTAACAGTTTGGGCCCTGTTTGTTGGGTCAAACATAACCACTTGGCCAAGTGGGCATCAGTTTAAGATGTGAAACAACGAAGTTCTTGACAATATGATCTTATTTTAAACCTTTAGGACTAACAAATTGGGTTTGAAGTGTGACTTTTCTCTCAATTTGCGTACTGATCCAGGGCCTCTATGTTAGATCATATGTGATTTGCCTAACGGTGTACTATTTCCTAATAAAAATGTGTACCATTCGTGATCTCTTTCAATGCTATGATTTAACTTTTTGCATTATTTGTGCTGAGGTTAACTTTCTTGTGCAGTAGGGATTTCCCGAAAGAACGAGAATTTGGCAGGGAAGTGAGTAGTGGTGCTGATGGACCTCCAATGAGATCAAAACCGGTGAGTCCTATTTTATAATTCACATTTTCCTATGGGATATTTTTGAAGCGACTGTCTATTTTATTGTATATTTTGATTCTGACAATGTTTGGGAGAGTAGGAAGGTTGAAATTTTGCAGTTCTTAATTCTAATGCCTATTTATTTTGTTCTGCTGCTCTCTCTTTGATGCACAGAACCAGAAGCCAATTCCACCACCATCATCATTGAGTAGAGATCATCACCGGGACAGGAGTGAAAGGTCTGAGAGATCCTCAGTTGAACGTTATGATCGTGGGTCTGAGCCGTCTCACCCACCCAAGAGAAAATCTGAGCATGATCGGGACCGCGACCACCACCACGATCGCGACCGGGACCGTGAACGCCCACGGGATTACCACGGCCACCACCACAGCCGATCAGAATCCTCCAGCAGACCGCCAGCCTCTCCCTCCGATGGAGTAACTGGCACCAAACCCACTGCTGTAGCGGCAACATCAGCTGCTGATCGGAAGCAGAAGCTGAGTGTTTTCTCCCGCATAAGCTTCCCCGAAGGCGAGGCCTCGAAGAAGAGGAAGTCATCGGTGGAGGCGCCAGCTGGCGGAGCTTCCGGGTCGTCAGCTCATCCCAAGGTTTCATCCAATGGGTATAAAGATGATGGGTATGGTAAATCTTCTTCTGTGAAGGCAACTGTAGCTGTGGCTAGTGGAAGGATGAGCAGTGCTGCTGCTGGTTCTCCAGATTATGAGTCGAGCGATGATGATAGGCATTTCAAGAGAAAGCCCTCGAGGTATGAGCCGTCTCCTCCACGGCCGACTGAGTGGGAGGAGCCGCCCGCGAAGCGGTCAAGGAGTTCGAGGGATCGGGATCGGGAACACGATCGCTATAGTAGCAAGCGTAGATAGCTGCTGTTGTGGTAGAGAAATGGAGCCTGTCTCCGGAATAGAACTGCTCTTGAGAAGTGCAGTCTCTCTTTTGTTATGGAGCTCTGCTGCAGATCAGAAGCTATTTGGAGAGGAAGTATGCTTTCTATTTTATCTTAATTAGCTATAAAAATTTGTACAGGGTGTAGGAGACTTGGATTCGGAGAAGATAATTGCGGAGATGAACCCGTGAAACTGTGTCTTTCATGATTCTTATTTAGTCTATGAAGTTCGATTTTAAGAATTGGTTGACTGAATGATACGTTTTGGCCTGAGGTTCGTTTTGAAGTCTCATTTTTGGGATTAAGATCTATACCAGCACTTGCAAGCCTCATTTTCTTAAGGATTAAGATTTATTGCAAGTTCAGTTTTTTAGTCATAAAGATTTATATGGTTGTAATCATTCAAATCATAAGATTTATACTGCTGAAATCATTCAAATCTCTAGTTAGATTCTAGTACTTGGTCACTGTTTGAACAAGAAAGCTTTTAATTTTGCGACAGTTTATGGAAAAGTTGAGCATTCTGTTTTGTAGTTCAAAATACAAATGCTGGTCATATTGGTAAAACCCACTCTAACAAACTTAGTTACCTCAATAATAGAAGGATGATTCAGAGAGCCCGAAGAGGGAAAAAATGTAAACAACATTAAAGAGGACTTACAGAACATAAGTCGACAAAGAGCACACAAGGTCGAATCCTGGATCTCATGATGAGTCAAAACATGTCCACTAGAGTATATTTGCAAGTCAACAAGAACTCAGACTTCTAATACAGTAAAAACTCTATAAATTAATAAACACTATAAAATAATAATTTTCTCTGTTTCCGACATGGGCCAATGGTAAAATTAAAAAAAAACCGATAAAGATAATAAATTTTCGAAAAATCCCTATATAAATACAAGTCCTATTGATATCATATATATATTTTTTGGAACAAGGAATACTTTCATTACTCTGATCTTTGGTCCGAAGACACCACAGACATCAGGTTTGGAGGTACAAGTCCGTCCCTACATTGTCTGGATTATCGAGTGTATATCTAGCTATCATATGAGCAGCCCTATTGCAAGTTCTCCTAACAAAAGTAATAGAAGCTGCTGGTAAAGACCTTAGAATATGCCTGCAATCAAGAAATATGAGTCCAAAAGGCAATGACATGGATTTATGGCTGTTTATGTTTAGGGCCACTTGCTGAGAATCAGTTTCCATAAGAACATTTGGCTAGGGTTTGGTATGAGCCCATTGTAAAGCAGCTTGGACCACAATGGCTTCCGCCATCAAAGGAGAGGAGATGCTTGAAAAGATTTGGGCACCCTACGCTATCACCCGAGTGGGAACAAACAATCCAGCCTGCGCTGCTTCTTCTTTCTCCCACATTAAGCGCTACATCTATGTTGAGTTTGAAATAAATCTGGGGAGGACGGACCCAAGTCACAGAAAGCTGCCGATGTACCGAAGCCATTGTTGAAGACCGAGTAACTTGTGCTGCACGCCAATAATGTTAATTGGCCATATCTCGTGCTACCAAAACAGCCGGACTGGAGCTTTTGTTTTTCCATAATCTATTATTTCTCTCATGCCATAAACTGTCACATAGCATTAGGATATATCCCACCTGCTCAGCTGAACTACTTAAAACAATGGGATCCAGCCAATCACCAAAGGAGACAGTGAATGAGGGTGCAAGTGTTTGAAGCAATAATCTCCATACCTCAACAGAAAATTCACAGCCCCAGAGTACGTGCGAGGTGGTCTCGAACTGACTGGCACAAAGTGGACAAACCCCATGTACTAGAACCCGTCTCTGAATCAAGTTTTCACTAGTGGGGAGGATGTTTGACAAAGCCCTCCATCCCAAAATTTTCAGCTTATGCAGCACATTTGCACTCCAGATTTTCTTCCACACCAGGTCCCTCTAAGCCTCGCTCCAAGAACAAGAAAATTTCCTCCATAACTGGTACGCACTCTTCATAATAAAACTCCCCGATATATCACCGTCCCAACACCAGAGGTCATCATTTTGTAAATTACTCAAAGGAATGTTTTTAATGAGATCAGCATCACGTTCCTCAAGCACTTCGGCATCCCAGTTTCTCTCTTCAGTCATCATCAAATCACAAACTTTCCTCCCCACTAAAGACTCTGAAACCGTATGGATATAAGGGTCCTCATGCTGCAACCACGGCTCAGAGAGAATAAAAGTTGAGGCTCCCGAACCTATGGCTTTCCGAGCTCCCGGTTTGATGACTTCTCGAGCTTCGATTAAACCCCTCCAAACGAAACTAGGATTTTGACCAATTTGGGCTTCCTAGAACGAACATTGGGGATATTACTTCACTTTGAGGACCTTTGCCGCCAGC
>JAYMSW010002757.1:0-13268 GCA_036897725.1 Erodium texanum | reverse complement strand
ACATGGCGGTTGTTTTTTTTCCGGTGAAGTGTGTCATGTTTGAGATATTTCTAGTCTTTCAGTTTTGGGTTCATCGATCCTTTTTCGTCCACGTCATTAAAGGAAAGTAATGGGCCGCGTCAAATAGTTGGGTCAGTTATATTAAGCCTTTGATGGGTTAATGGGCTGGAGCGGAAATCCATTATCTATCTAAAGGCCGAGCTTCTGCTAGGGTCACCGGCTTGTGAGATATGTAATAACACGGACCAATAGAAACATGACATGACGTATATTTACCTCGTGTTCTTTCTTCATCGCATCCAGAGATCACGGTCACTGCACCGTTTGTCTCATCAACTCAATCAATTTCCTTGCCGTTTTTACTTGTGTCGCACATCTTCTTCTATTCTATTTTCATCGATCTCCCTCCATAATTTTCAATCCCGCACAAATTGATCCCATTTTGAGTCAATTTTCTTTATCAGTTTCGGATCTTGGTTCTTCAATTACCGAGCTCTACAGCGAGTTTGCTTCTCGACCCAGTTCTCGTTTTCGTGTTCGGTAGGGCGAGAGAGCTCGTCGTCTCTGAAGAGAACCCATTTCAGGATTTGTTGTTGGGACTACTGGTGGAACTGGGTTTCTGGTGTTTTTCAGGAAAATGTCTGGTATCGGGTACTTGAGGTACATATTGAGATTTTGCTGTAATTCTTGGAGATTGAGTGTGTTTGATGGAACTTGATCGGTGCCGGAGATTTGGATAGGTCTTCTTCTCTGTTGAGTGGTTGTGGTGTTTTGGTAGCTGTGAACAAACATGTTTTGGAGGGAACGTGAGAGGGAGACCAGAGAGCAGAATGGTGCACCGCTCTGTGGGCAGGTTCGGGTTCTTGTTGTCGGTGACTCAGGTAATTCATGTTTTTTTTTCTCTCTCTGTTAATTTATATTTTATGTTACATTTCTGATTGGTCATGGTCTGGTTTCTTGTTTTGTTTTGCTGATTCTATTGTTGGGTCCTTATCATTTTACTTGTGTGTCTGTCTGTGTATTATGGTATGCTAAACGAGGCATGGATTATGCAAATCAATGAATTCAGCAGTTATACTCTGACTTTTTTGAACTGAAGAGTTGTGGGTTTAGAGTGACAGAAAATAACAATACATGAAGTTAGAAGCTAGACTTGCACATGCTTGTAAAGGTGTAACTTGGCAACGTAAGAAGAACCCAAATAGTTTATTAATGATAATACTAACTAGAAACTAGTTATTAAAGGTGGTCACCACCACAAACCTTTTCATGTTTACGGTCAAGAAGATTATGGATTTCCTAGATTTTGTGTCTGATATGATTGCATATGGATGGTGGGGGATGGAGGGATAGCGTTTGAACAATGATAATTATATCGAGCATTGCTATCTTTTAAATCTAAACAAAGTGACTTCCTTGCCTGCTCAGTGGAAAATTTGTGCATGCTTTCCCAGTCAGGTGTTATACCTATTACAAGAGCATCCTGTTTGCATACTCCCTCTGCCTCTAAATTAGTGTCATAATTTGCTAAACTGGATATCCCAAAATAAGGGCCCACTTTCCATTTTAGTCCGTTAATTAATCGTGAATCAAGAAAATAAGACCCTTCAATAAGTTAGCTATAAGTTATAACAACTTTGAGTAGTGGGCACATAGGGATAAAGGGCGGAAAGTCAAACACTAAAATTGGGAGGCTTAATTTTTACAAATAGTCAAATGAAGGACAGAGAGAGTATTAGTAGTTATATGGCATACTGCAAAATTGGGGAAAGACATGTGATATGCAATTGTGATTTGCTGGTTATCGTAAATTGTTAAATATCAGTCTCTTCCACTTTCTCGTGTTCAAACTTCATGTAAGGTTTGTTTTAGCAGGTGTTGGGAAAAGTTCTCTTGTTCATCTGATTGTCAAAGGTTCTTCCATTGATCGCCCTCCACAAACAGTTGGGTGTTCTGTTGGTGTGAAGGTATCACTTAATGTTCCTTCAGTTCTCTATACTATTTTCAGATATATTGGTGGAGTTCAAGTCCTCACCTTTTTTTTTCATTTTTGTTTCAGCATGTTAGTTATGGAAATTCTGGAAGCTCTTCAAGTAGCATCAAAGGTGATTCTGAAAGAGATTTCTTTGTTGAACTCTGGGATGTGTCGGGGCACGACCTTTACAAAGATTGCCGGTCTCTTTTTTATTCACAAATTAATGGTGATTACTGGACTTTCTTGCTTGTAGCAACATCTTTTTCTCTTGCCAACAAATCCACTATCCACATTTATTCTTATCTATACAAATTGCTTGGTTCAGTGAGTAAATAATTCTAGATACTGGGTTGCATCATCTCTATAATTTTCTTCCTACTTGGATTTATGGGCAGGTGTTATTTTTGTTCATGATCTTACCCAGAGAAGGACTAAAGCAAGCTTGAATAAGTGGGCAGCTGAGATTAGTGTAAGTGGGACATTTTCATCTCCTCTTGGATCTGGAGGTCCTGGTGGCCTTCCCGTCCCATATATTGTTGTTGGTAACAAAGCTGATATTGCTGCAAAAGAGGGAAGCAGTGGAAATCTTGTTGATGCAGCTCGGCTGTGGGTTGGAAAGCAAGGTTTGCTTTCTTCCAGTGAAGAACTTCCACTTACTGATAGTTTCCCTTGCAGTGGAAGTCTTCTCTCGGTAAGAATATTTTAGTTCAGCACTTTTTTGGGAAGCATTTAGTTGCATCAATGCTGATCACTGTAAAAGTTTGACTGTGTCTACAACTTCTCTTCTGACTCTACACCAGTTATGTGTTGTTTTTGCAATCATCCCCTTGATAAATTTCATGGTCTGTAATATCCTATTCATCGCCATTTGAGATATTTTGCTGAGCGCAATGTGTACCTGACCTCTATATGTGTGCTCAGTTGCTGAAGGACCCTGTAGTGTTCAGTCTGATTACATTATTCTAGGTGCTTTAAAGAATAGGGTGGTTGGATAATGTCTTATAATATGTGTCACAAGTGCTTCTTCTATTGAGTAGTTGGATAAGTCTGCATTTTAAAATTACTATGAAGCTTGATAAAGTTAATAGCTACTCAGTTATGCTCACAATTGCTCAAGTCTGGTATCGAAGTACTTGGAATTGTTACGTGAATCTGTCTGTGCTTATATGATCTATTTGGAAAGCTTAAAGGCAATTGCTAACCATGTGGCGGTTTGTACGTTGGAGGCTGCCAGAGAAGCAAGATATGATAAGGAAGGAATGATGAAATTTTTCCGCATGGTATGTGTTGATGAATTTATTATGTTCCTTGTCTATTCTCCCAAGGACTTGCGCCAACTCTGTGAACCCTCTTGTCGCAGTTGATCAGGAGAAGATATTTTTCAGATGACTTACCTTCTCCAGCTCCTGGACCTGTCCAACGTTTAGCTGATAATCTGGGTGATGAGGATCAGTTATACAAAAGGTACATGCTTGTTTGTCTAGTGGTTCTACATAATTGCTTTTGTGCTTGAAAGCTGCTCTAGATTTTGGAAATACTCCTGTAAATGTGAAAAGCTTTACCAACGCTTGCTTGAGACCAGTGTTCAAGTCCCCCCAGCAGCAGTATCACTGAAGCCTTTTCTCTTCAATTTCAACTTGTGTTGGCCTTCTTTGATCTCAACAACTCTTTTTTGGGTCAAGTGGCAAAAATAGAACTCCTTTTTACATAAGGGATGTTCTTGAGGCCAAGTCTTGATACATTTGCTGACAACAAAAAATGTGGGAAGCTTTCAATGCTCTTGTAAACTTGCAATCTTCGTTTTAACCACACACCCGAGTCCAAGTTGTGATTATCTGCAAGTGAATCAACTCTGTTATTTCATTTGACCCATGTTTCAAATTTCAATTGTGGTCATGTTTTGTTGAGAAATGTATACGCATGTTCTTGTTTTTTTAAATGGAAACTTGTTTTGGTTGCAGTTTAGGCGGTGAACCTTACACGGTCCAGCCCCTTCCAGCTCAGTGCAATCTCCTGCCACCTCCAACGCTTTATCCTCAGCAGCTTGCTGAGGGCTATAGCATCCCGAGATTTTCCTTAGAAGCCAGCAGGTCAAAGCGCACGGATATGAATGTATGATTGATTGTCTATGGCTGCCAACAGAGATCAACATTTACATTGTGTTCTTGATCATGATCATGCAATTTGAATGCAAATATGTCAACTGTAAAGCTTTCTTGGATAGTGAAATTTGTATCTGCAATAGTCAGAATTAAGTATGATCAATGGAGGAAAAGGAAACTCTACTAATTACTGCACTGCCATTCTGTTTAGATGATGTTTTTGGATGATAAGATTTGTGACTTGTTGCTGATTTTGCTGTCATCCAAATTGTTGTTGCTGCTGCTTTTACTGCAAGAACAATGCATGTTCAAGGACAACATAAACAACAACTTGTTGATTGGAAAAAAACAGAAATTGCACTTGCGCTTGTTGATGAATTTGCAAAAAGAAAGCCAATCAGAGGGTGGGCAAAAAATTCGATGCTTTAAAACATAGAATATTTGATTTTATATGCATTTAAAATTTGAAATCTATGCATTCCAAATATTTTTGGACAAATATATCCTTGTTACTAAAATGAGTTGTATCTAAGAAGGTTTGAGCTATGGTTGTTCAAGACTAAACTACATGGATTTAATTATCTACATTAAATTCTTTATTATTTATTAATCTATTTTATTATGCTGGTACATCATTAATCCCAAAAACAAATGTGTCATTTAAATATCATCAAATTTTTGACACTGTCATTAATCAATTTTTGTGTAAATCAACGTCCATGATTTGCATTGAAATTGATTAGTGGCATGGTTTTCGAAAATTTGATGACATGTAATGATGGAGTGAGATTTTGTCAACAAGAGGGGGCACTGATTGTTTTTTTGTTTTTTATAATAGAAGTAACGTAAAAATTTGATGATATTTAGTTTTTTTTAGTCTAAATGTTCGATAAGAAAATAAAATATATATTTTTTTCATTTTATTAAATGAATTATATATTTAATTTAGTTTTAAACGAGACAGGTCACAAACTTTGAAAGATTCAGTTCGAGTTCGGCTCATTTATTAAACGAAACGGGTTACGAACTTTGAAAAGCATGTGGACCATCGTGACTTCTCTAGTTTACGGATGTTGGGTGGCATTCAGACTAAGGGCTAGAAGGCATGCCCGATATATAAGGATGACCTCGATACTAGACACAGTCACAACATGATGTATTACTACATAGCATGGAAGGACACCCCACCTAACCATAAATATTGCAGGGATAGATGCAACTTCGATGGAAAAGTCGAAAATAGAGTATCTCGCCCTACATTATCTGGTCCTAACATATATAGGGCAGTAATGGCTGAGGAGGAACACTATCTTGTCTAGTCATTGAATCCAAGCATGGCCCAAAAGAAGGCAGTCGAGCAAAAAAAGTTGTGTTGGACGCATATTTCGATATTCTGGGAACTCCCATATTAGCATGATTTGAACACAAGACACACCTTAGACATGAGATCTTTTTTTCTATTCTCCACATCTATAAAACAAGAACAGTATAGCATATATTTTAAATGGTTCAGAGTCTAGTGGTTTAAGGTTTAGGCTTTTTTATAAACCCCTAAACCCTAAATCCATTAAAATATATGCTACATTGCTCCTGTTTTGTAGATCTCGAGAAAAGAAAAATATAACGTTCGAACGAAGTGAATCGGAATTCAAACAAAACAGGAATAAACAAAAGAATAAAAATGATGAAAGTTGAGTAATTGCACCAAATCGTGACATGTGTCAATATCATCTTTCAATCAAAAATTGAATGACCGACCGTATGTTTGTATTTTAAACCTTGTTTTTATTAGATGTTTATAATATTTCAGCTTTCGGGTTTGAGATCTGGGAGAGGGAAGAGGATCACTGGGTTGCTCGGAAAGAGTCTAGAATGGACTCGATCTTCCAACTCTGCTCCTTCTTCCTCTTCTTTACCTCTCTGGAAAGCAAGAAATGGTGGATTCCTGGTGTGGTGTCTCTCTCGGCCTCTCTGGTGTTTGTGCTTCTGGTGCAGGTAAAGCTCTGGTTGTATTGGAAGGTGTTGCAGAGCGAGAAAAGAGCGCTGGCGAGGTGTACTCAGGAAAGGGGCGAGCTTTGTCTTATCCAAGGAGCCCCAGAAGATGAAGAGCTCCAGCAAGTGGAAGCTGATTGCTTGGTTCAGTCAGTATTTCATTACTATTTAGCTTCTCTACTTCGCAGGTTTGGTGCTTCTAGTCTGCAAGTTCCTACTCTGTGGAATCTAATTAATTGCTAGATCCTGAATTATTGTCATGCCTTGAAACTTGAGTGGTAAGAAAATATCGAATTTTGATTTCCGGCTCATTTTGGGTCAAATATTCAACTACCGCCCACATATGAAATGTATCTCTCTGTAATTAAATATCTATTATATAACATGAAACCGAATAATTAGAAAGCTAAGAATGATGAAGTTAACACAATTTTCATGTAATATTCACTTAGTGATGGTACAAAAATATAATAAAGAACATAGAGTAATTGAAAAAAGAAAAAAAAACAAGAGCCAAGATTGGAACTTTTCATTCTTGATGTTATTTCTATTTACAATCTCTTAACCCAACATAAAAGTAAAGAAGGATGCCTATTTAATATTTATAGGCAAAACCAAAACTCTAATATAGTATTATATTATGAACCAACAACATCATTATATTAATCTTAGTAAGTTGCGATCTTCTTATCAATCATTAGGGCAGATTATCATATTCATCGATAGATAGTGGGGGGCATTTCATAACAATATCAAATTATTTATTTAATTGCTTACCAGTTTTGATTTTTATTATACAGCCAGTTCCCCTTGTAAGGGAAATTTGATAAAATATACCCTTTAACATGGTGTATTTGTTTTCTATGACACTATAATGTAAAATTCCATATATATGCTTTTTATCATACAAAAATACCCTTCCCTCTCTCCTTCCGTATTTGAAGGGTTTCACAATTTTCATGCTATTAGTTCCCATCTTTGCGATTCAGGAAAATTTATAGCAGATGCAAATTAACGTTGGCAGAGGTGGTGATATAATTGTAGGTTCAATTTGAGAAAAGACCGACAATGATGTGAAAAAGTTGTGTAGGATGAGGTCGGAGAGGATATTGCAGAAGAGCAAACTATCTTTGCCACTTTCCAACTCTTTTTCCACTACCAAAACTACTCTCATCTTCCCTATGTTCACGCGTCTTAAGTCTTAACCCTTCCACTTTCTAATATTTCTCTCCTTTTAACTCCACACCGCATATCTTCTTTCATTTATCTCTACACATATTTTTTTTTCATGTTCTCTCTCCCTCAATTGATCTCTACTTACTCATTTATCTCTTCTATTAATTTCTACACACTATTAACTGTTAAGTACACCATAACTAAACTCAATTCCTTTTATTCTCTCGTTTTTCATCTATGATTAACTGTTTTGTTGCTCTAGTTTATCATTCGAAAATCCATCAGAAAGGATAAGTGAAACATTAAATTTGCTTAAAGTTTGGTAGGGGTATTTTTGTCTTAACATATGGTAAAAAAAACATATATATGAAATTTTTCATCATAGTCACCATGTCAAGGGGCATGTTTTATCAAATTTCCCTCTTGTAATGTAAGTAATGTAATTAATCACATGTGATGTTAATTTGGAGGAACATTTAGGTTTAATGCTTTGAGGTGGAGATGACAATTCGGATTTACCTTTTTGTTCAATCAAATACAGAATATATATCTTCTTTGAGGTAGGTAGAGATGACAATTTTATTAATCCACTTCAATCAATACAGAATATAAATCTTCTATGTAGTTGGCATCGTACATTGTTTTATTATCAAGTATGCTAGTTTACTAGATTAATAATAATACACCAACATAAGTTTGTTTTCTTCACTATACATAAAGGGGGAAAAAAGTTCCCTTTAAGTTTCAGGCTCGAGAAGATTAGTATCGTATTATATCGAGTGGAAAAAAATGTCTTGCAAACTTTTATTTTTAGTACAGATTGATATTTTAATCTTCTTCAATTGAACTATCAGTTATATTTAATGGAAATGATATAAAAATGTCCTAAAGTTTTTATATTTTTTTAAAATTCCATTTTTTCCTTGATTTAAAAAAATTCCAAAATATATAAAATAATGAAAAACCATAGATGAAAATATTTTATAACTGGTATTTGAAAAAGAAAATAAACTATATAAGGTGAAAATGATTTAATTTTAAAAAAATTAAGAATAACATTTAATACATTTTTATTTAAAAAATATGAAAACATCTTTTTTTAAACCTGAAAAAAATATAAATATGTATAAAATATAAATGAAAATATTTAATATTTGCAGAATATAAAAAAAAAATATTGATGACTTTTTTTTTTAAGGGCATTTTTGATGTTTAATTTATTTTTAATAGAATTAGTAACAGTGCATTAAAAAAAGAAAAATTAAGGGTAGCACACCTATCCGTTTGAGTACATTTTTTTTACCAGTTCCCCTAGTTTTTATGTTGGTAATAGTTTGTTACCAAAATCGATGGTTTGGTTATTAATTTGGCTCTCAATTGCAGAGCAGATTGAAGAGTGAGGGAGGAATGAAAGCAGTTTTTCTTTAAGCATAAGTGAATAGCTATTGCTTCAATATAATTTGGCAAAGGTCACCTGAAATAATTCTCTCTTTTTTAGGAAGAGGTAACATGTTTCCTTAAATCGGACAATAGACATTGAAATTAATTATATAATTACGATAGATAAATTTTAAATCTTAACATAATTTACGTTAACAAGTGAGTGTGTTCGTACACAGTATGCACGATTTGGGGAACCTGCAAGTGTTCTGATTTGATTACCAAGAATAATGTGCCAAATTGTTGCAGCATATTTGCCAATACAAAACAATTATGATATAAAAAAACATCCTATTATTTAAGTCTGTGTCCACATCTTACAATCTTATAGTCATAAAGCACTCAGATTTGTGAACAAAGCCAGAACGAAAACATCTCTCCATACCAAATGTGCTAAATGAAAAGTCAAAATTTAAATTGACAGTACTTGTGATTGGAATAACATAAAAGATAAGGTGATAAACGCCAAAAACACACCAGCAATAAGGTTCCAGCTCCAAAACTCCTCTTCAAGGCCTAAAACAGCCTTCTCCTAATATACAACACACCAGAGTACCTATCAGTTGAAAGGTAATGCTAACTTGACTTTGTAATCCAAGTGAAACCCAAAGATCACAATACTCATCTGCTCCAAATCAAATGATGTGTAGAATGCATAACAACCAATTAGTTGGAAGTTACAAGAGTTTCATTGCGTGCTTTTACTTATCTGTTTCATCTCGATAAAAGATGGCCTTGCAGGCATGAAAATAAAATACACATGTATAGAGATTTATGCTGATGCAGAGTGCACAAGAAACAGTTCATATGAACCCTAGAGAATAAAAATGTAAGAAAACTGCTCACAATTATGGGGATCAATCTAATAAAAGTTTGTGTTCCTCATACTTTTGAGATTTCTATCTTATAACAAATCTTTTCTTGCTAAACAGTGCAGGTTCTAACTTTCAATACTATTCTATAAAATGTATTGAACTGAAGTTGTAGGTAGACAATATCTACTTCCACAATTAGGACAGACCGGCCGATGATATGCAACAAAGCATGGAGGCAAACATTAGGAAAATCATATGAGTGTGGGTTTATAAGCCCCCAAAGCAACAGTTTTCATAAACACAATAAATCACCAGGAGAGTGCATGCATAAAAAAGCAAGGAAAGAATCAACATAGGCTAAAAATATAAGGGGCAATGAGAGTGACATACCTTGAAGTACTCAACGTCTTTGGGTTTTTCCATTTGAACGTTTCCCAGAATACAAGTGCTTTGGCTTGAGAGTAGGGATGACTCTATCTGCCTCTCCACGACGAGCCTCCTTGTTCCTATTCTTGATTGATTTCTTCCCAATACTGATAGCTTTGACCTTCTGGGCAGAGTCCTTGAAGCCATCTCCAGGAAATGCTTCACCTGGTGGTCGAGAGAGCGATCTTGAGCGGGAACTAGACCGCATACGCATTTTCTTGTTAGACTGGTCCACATCCATTGCATCAGCTTCTCCTCTGGAGAGGGACCTATCCCTCTTTCGACCCCTTGACTTGCTACGGGCGCGCTCCACAGCCAAAGAAGGATCCAAGCCCAAGGCTGATAACTGTCTACCCATCCTCTCTGATGTGAACTTCTTTTCTTTGTCAAACTTTCTTGGCACAGTTGGGCGGCTCTCTGCAGTGCTTTTCTTGATTCTGTGCTGTTGGATGAGCACGCTTTTCTTCCTCCTAATCTCAGCCAATGCCTCTTTCTCTTCTGGGGTCAATTCCAGGCCATCCATCTCAAAATCTTCGTCTTCCTCTTCAGCCATCCGAAGGCCTTCTTCGCCTTCCAACTCCTCAAGCCTTTGCAGGATATCCGCATCAATGAAATCATACACATTGTGCCCATCGAGAATTTCAGGCATTATATCTTCTTTCCATTCATCATTTGCCAAGATATAATGCTTCTTCAAACTAGCAGAGTACACACCTGCACCACCATTCTCATCCTCCAAATCTCTTTCAGTTTTCCTCTTCTCATTCTCTGCAGCTTCTTTGGCTTTAGCCTCCAACACTGCCTGGGGTATGCAAGGCGGCCTTTCCTTCTGGTCGCGAGGCTTTGGGATCGCGACATGAAATCTATTCAAGCAGTCATTGATCTTTTTGGATTTCATCTTCAATTCCACGCGCTGATCCAATAACCTCTCACACGCTGCATTTTTCACAGCAATTACCCCATCCTCGGTCAAAGTACTCATGGTCAAAAGAACTCCGTCATCTGTAGGTTCGCCTCCTTGACCTGACACAGTCTGCATAGCTTCCTTCTTCATCTCCGCGACCAACTTCTTGTCATCTTCAGATATTCCATCCAACGGCTGCAAATCAGTCTTGTTGCAGACAATAATCAAGGGTTTGTTCATGAACAGAGACTTGATACTGTGAAACAGAGCCGCCTGTTGGGCAATGGTGTACCCACAAGACCCTGAGATATCCAAGAAAAACAGCACAGCAGCTCTCAGATGAGCAAGGGCAGTAATACTGCACATCTCAATGATGTTACGATCCTCAAACGGTCGATCCAAGATACCGGGTGTGTCAATAACTTGATATCTCAGGTACTTATAGTCTGTGTGGCCCACGAAAAGTGACTTTGTGGTAAAAGCATAAGGCTGAACATCCACATCAGCCCTAGTAATTTTGTTGATGAATGAACTCTTGCCAACATTAGGATACCCACAAATCAGTATTGTACGAGTATTTGGGTCAATCGAAGGCAGCCTCGCCATGTGCTGTCTAATCTGTTCAAGATAAGCCAAACTGGGGCCAATCCTCTTCAGCACAGTACACATGCGACCAAGAGCAGCAACCTTCAGAGACTTGCACCGGTACAACGAGTCACCATACTTCAACAGCCTCACGTAATCTTTTGCAATCTTACTAATGAGGTTTCGGGCAGTGTTGATTTGACCCAAGGCAAGCTTGTAATGGTCTTTATTGTACAAAACATGGAGGAGGTCTCCGTAGAAAGGATGGATATCATCCAACCTGGGGAACTCCTCAACGATCGTGGAGAGCTTCTCATGGAAATTAGTCTGGGTATACTTCACTTTGCGCATATAGAACTGCCGGAGTCTGGAAATGGCATAGCCCTTGTGGACAACAGTAGGAGTCTGACGTTGGGTACGAGAAAGAATGATGTCAATGAAATCCTTCCCATTCGGCACCACAGTTATCTTCTTAAAATTATATTGCACCATTTTTGCAACCAAAAATGCTTATATCTGAGCCAATAAGTTCAAAATGAAACAAATTTAATCACAACCTTCAAATTGATGATCGAAAAATATGCATATCTGCATGAAGAAGATACTAACAAACAACTGACATAACATACACAAACTGCGCCCAGAATTTGATTTTCTGATCTAATAACAGTACTACATGCTAAGACAAGCCATAAGAACCTAGCATCTATTTATAAATAAAAATAAGTTTCTAAAGATTTTATAACAAAAGATGCTTACACCTATGACTGATATAATAAATACACGAATTTGAAATTTATAATTGCAATCTCAACCTACAACTGAAAATCAAGCAAACTAAAAGACCCCAACAAGTGACTGATATAAAATAAAATAATTTTTAAAAACAGGATTTGAATTTCTGAGCTAATAGCAGTGTCAACTACGAACCAATTATCCATATCAACAAAATCAAATCATGAATTGCATGCTGCACCTGTGCCTTTTTCTCTTTTTTTTACATTAAACAATTTCACCATTCAAATTCGAAAACAAATATAACAAAATAAAACCCATTAATTGATTTTCTGAGATCACAAAAACAGCAACTAAGATGAGACCTAAAGGCCTAGCAAACATACATAAATAAAAAACGACTCATGAACTGTATCCAGCTACTGGCATAGGGTAAATCATAAATTCAAAAAAAAAACAAATTCGTTAAGAAATCGATTAAAGCAAAAGAGAGAGCAACGATACCTCTGGAGTTGGATTCGGCAACGGAACTAGGGTTTTGGGATGTTTCCTAGAGTCAGTAACGACTGCTAGGGTTTATGGAGAGGAAGAAGTCGGTTGTAATGATATCAATACTTGTAGTTAGTGGTCTCTTGAAGCATGGGCCTTGGTTTGGGTTTACTAGTTATATGGGCCAGGCTGGGCTTTTTGACAAGTGAAGGCTTCCACATCAAAAAAAACCGGCACGCACGTGCGACCTGGGTTGTTTGTATTTCAAATTACTCAAATGCCCTTTGCATTTCGGCTTAAAATAGCATGTTGTGTTGGTTTTGGCAAAACGGATTTAGTTACCTTAATACTGTGTTTTGAATTTGTGTTTATGGCATCAACGTTCGAGTCTCGACAGCAATATTTTTGTACAATATTATGTATTTGATTATCTCATTATGTGGCTGTTAGTATCTTTCCTATATTGTAGTACGCGAGTTACGTCCTATAATACATTGACCTCAAGAGTCTGTGATTTCGATATGGTGAATAATCATTGAATGATATACATACAATATTTCAAAAAAAAACTTCTTTTCTTGATACAATCCTCCTATGATGTGTACGTCAAAAGATACATCTTACTACAC
>JAYMSW010002756.1:0-13268 GCA_036897725.1 Erodium texanum | reverse complement strand
AGCAACGCCTTACCACGTCATTTCAACACAAATGGCTCGCAAAGCTGATAGGATTTGCTTATTTTATCGAGTACAAAAAGGGTTCAACAAACAGAGCAACGGATGCTCTGTCTCGCATTCCTGAACATTCCCTATCCATTTGCTCAACCGCACAACCCGCATGGATCTCTGAACTAATGGAGAGCTACACAGAGGACGATTATGTGAGCACCTTGTTAACACAGCTCTCAATCAATCCTAACTCGATCCCAGGTTACGAGTTGAAGGATGGCTTGCTTCGCACGAAAGGGCGTTTCGTGATTGGTTCAGCAGGTCGGACCTGTGAGAAACTAATTGAAGCCTTCCACGCTTCAGCTCTTGGTGGACACTCAGGAATCCTAGTGATAGTTAAATGTCTCAGCAACCATTTCTATTGGCCTTCTCTTCCAAAGGACGTCCAGAAATTCATCAAGGAATGCGATACCTGTCAACATTGCAAGTCCGACAATGTTAAGTACCCTAGCCTGCTTCAACCTCTTCCGGTGCCAATTCGCCCTCGGACTGACATCTCTATGGACTTCGTGGAAGGCTTACCCATTTCCAATGGTTTCGAGGTGATTATGGTGGTGGTAGATCGATTGTCCAAGTATACTCATTTGATTCCGGTCAAACACCCCTTCACAGCTCCGTTGATCGCAGCCTTGTTCTTCGATCATATCTACAAATTGCATGGGCTCCTTTCTACCATAGTCTCCGATCGGGACAAGATTTTCCTGAATAAGTTCTGGACCGAATTGTTCATATTGGTTGGCACAAAACTTTGCCTTTCTTCTGCTTATCATCCACAATCTGACAGCCAAACAGAACGAGTGAACCAATGTGTTGAAAATTATCTGCGTGCTATGACGCATCAATTCCCCAAGCGATGGTCTCAATGGTTGAGCTATGCCGAATTCTGGTATAACTGCAGTTTCCATTCGACCCTGCAAATGTCTCTGTTTGAGGCTTTATATGGGTATAAACCCTCACACCTTGCATTGGGAGATACCACTACTCCGGTTGCAGCGGTTGAAGATTGGTTACTTCAAAAGAAGGCACACATTGAGCTGCTCAGAGAGAACTTGCTCGCTGCTCAAAACATAGCAAAGATCCAAGCGGAAAAAGTTCGGTCTGAACGGTCTTTTGAGGTCGGGGATATGGTCTACCTTCGTCTTCAACCTTACAGACAGACATCGGTGGCTCTCCGCCGCAACATGAAGCTGGCTGCTCGCTATTACGGACCATTCAAAGTTCTAGCAAAAATCGGTGTCGTGGCTTACAAGTTAGAGCTCCCTACCTCTTCTAAGGTACACCCGGTGTTCCACGTTTCTCTGCTCAAGAAAATGCTGGGGGCTCGCCACAAAATCATCACCTCACTGCCGGAGACTACTCAAGAAGGACATCTTAAAGTTGCCCCATTCAAGCTCTTGGATAGGAAGATGATCAAGCGAGACAACGCAGTAGTGGTCAAGTGGTTGATTCAATGGTCAAATTCGCTCTCTTCAGACGCTACTTGGGAGGATGAGTCGTTCATCAAATCTCAGTTTCCCCAGTTTTACACTGATGCAAACCTTGAGGACAAGGTTGCTAAAGGAAGGAGTGTTGTCACGATTCTGAGCAACCTGAAGAATCATGACGAAGGAGATAGAGAAAACGGCACTGTTTGCTCCAACAACATTAAATGACGTGGCCGCATGACGTCAGTGCGACGCACCTAGGCTCCTTCCTCGCTGGACCTCTCGACGTGCTCTGCATCCGAGCATCGCACTGCTCCTCAACGGTCTTGGACCTGTCCTTATCCCTTACCGCAAAATATCTATTTATGTTGATAGAGAGAGAGAGAGATGGTGTAAAGAATTTTATCTAGAGCATTCTCTGTAAATCGCTCTCATGGATAGCACAGAGTTCGTTTCGTAATCGTTGCTCCATGTCCAATCAAATACTCCATCCCTTCTCCTCTATTCATACCCAATACGTAACAAGAAACTGCGTAATTATGCACAAAAAGAGCCAAGCCCTTACGAACAAATTACCACCGAGACGGAACGATGCCGGAGGGCAGAACGGGCACAAAGTTCTTCAAATCTATGCAGAGAGGAGCGCTATGGTGAAGCACAAAACAGCCGGAAAGATTAATAGAGAGAGTCATCAGTGCAGGGCGGCCCAAACCTAGATTGTTTCCATAACATATTGTTGCCTTACGTCTTTACTGTGGCCGACCGTTACGCAATGAAATCGCAACTCATTCACTACCCCAATTGAAAGAAGAAAGCATGGATTTGAGGAGGCCAAGAAAGAGGGGAAGGAAGATGGTGAATTAAATTTTGGGGTTTCACAAACCATTCCTTCCTCCAATTGAACGGTTGGGGTTCGAGAAACAAAAGTGAAGTCTTTCTCTAGCGTAAAAGGAACCAAAATTCAGTAACAGAGGAGTACTCGTGGGGTGACCTGGTTTTCTTTATATATAGATTTAGTGAAGGTATTTTAAAAATTTCTAAAATTCATCAGATCATGTGAGAAACATGTGATCATATTTGTGTTTAAGTAAAAGTGTGATAGTTCGGAACAGTGATAGGTAATTTTCTCATAAATATATGGGCAACCTTCCAATCATAGCAGGGCGCGTTTTGTTCATTTGGGCATGTGGCCAGTGAGAGCATAAAGAAGAGTACGTGTGGAGCTATGATTTGGATTCTTTGTTCAGTCTGTTACGTCAAAGAGATGAGTTTTTTTGTTGTTGTTGTTGTATCTGCTAATTAGGTCGTGGATTGAAAGCCCCAAGGGTTTTGTAGGAAGAGGTTGTTTTATCAAGATGGAGCAGATAGTTCAAATTTGGATGATAAGATGTGGAGTCAAATCTGTAAGTGTTTCACATGGGCATTTAGACCCTTCGAATACGTCGTCTTTGTTAACCTTTCTTGGCATTATTTGGAGTAAACCTTTCATTATTTTGTCTCAATTTAACATCTGAAGTTAAAGTTACCTATGTTAAAGATAACTGATTTTATGTATAAAATAATGAAAGCTTAACGAGCTTCATGTGTTTTTGTAGAACTAATGGATTTGTTGGTGCCCATAAAGCAAATTCATGATGGGTTTTGCTTATTTACAAGTATCGGTGAAAATGAGGTGGTAGAAATTTCAATCCTCACACAGCTACTTTTGTGTTCTCTGCGCTGGAAATAATTGATTGAGGATGAATTCTGTGTTTTCTGTTTCAAATGGTAGTTTTCCTTAACGACTCCAAATAGTTCCTCAGGGAATCTGGGTCTGTTTCAGGCTTGGGTTCCAAAACACTAGAATTATATATATATGTCATGGACTGAGGATGAATTATATTTATAACTCTGAGAGGATTGCTTCCTGATACGATTCTACAAGCCACAAGTGTCCAAAAGCTTGGTATTGTAAACTCTTTACATTATATATGATTCAACTTTACTCTCTTTTCTTCCTTAGTGTCTGTTTTTACATTCTTTGGATGCTGTTCAAATATGATTTTGTTGAGAATCATGGTCACAAATGAGCATCCAATCATGTTGACCTCCATCTAACTAGTGCTTACATCTTATCCTTTTGGGTGGGCCTAATTAGTCTAATCCAATTTTACTAATACAAACTAGACACATGATTAATATCCATTTGCAATTCTTTTTTCTTATTGTCTCTACTCATCACTTGCTCACCCTAATTTTTTACGAATTATTTTTGAACACTTCATACCATTTTTATTGGAACTTGAAAAATTACATTTGGTAAAATGTTATATAAATAAATCGACTATATCTATAAAAAGATGAGTATATTCGATAAATGACAATAAGGTCAAATCAATAATTAATACCATACATAAATATATTATGAGGACTTTCAAGTTTCAACAACTAGAAGCTGTATTAATTGCTTCAAAAAAAAAAGCTGTATTAATCGAATTTTACCGTCTAGTATTGTGCAAAAACAGATTTTCAAGAGACATCATGGTACTCTGTTTGATTTGACCAAATCCCAGTTGATCTTCATCAGTAATCACACAGCTAAGCTGATTAAGATTTCATGCCCAGGATAAAAATATCAATTTTAAGACAATCACAACTGTCAGCTAATTTCCTCTCCAGTTTTTTATTTATTACATTCTTCTAATTCCATTTTGCTTTCAGGTTGGTTTTCACACCTGCCAATTAGTGCCCCCTTCCTTTTCTCTCTGTCAGGCTGTACTATTTTCGAATCCTCCACATACCCAAATCGAAACATCGCATAGATAGTGGCGCTTCAAGTGTTTGGTACAGTAAAGCTTCAAGCTTTTCTTGTTTAACACTGCCCAAATCTGGAGAGGCTGACCCGTGTAATGCTGTAAAGGTTGGGTTTAGGAGGCAATTGAGAGATGGTGGTGAGGAAGGTCGGCAAGTACGAGGTCGGGAGGACGATAGGGGAAGGGACCTTCGCGAAGGTGAAGTTCGCGCAGAACACGGAGACCGGTGAGAGTGTGGCCATGAAGGTTCTCGATCGCAACACCATCATCAAGCACAAGATGGTTGACCAGGTTGCTGCTTTTTTTCTGGGGTTTTTGAACTAACCTTAAAATTTAAAGCTTCTATGATAATTTGGGTCTTGTTGAAATTAGCTCAAGTTTGAGTCTTTGTTTGGTAATTGGTAGTGTTTTAGCCTGTTTGTTAGTATTTCTGTGCTCATACTTAGTTCCCTAGTATGATATATGAATTTAAGTGGATCTATATGCGTAGTCTGCTAGTATGTTATACTGATCGAATGGTGTCGGAGAGTTTAAACCTAACTGGAACTGAATTGATAAGCTTCACATTGCAGAAACACTAGATCTGTGAATTCATTTTTAGGATAACATGAAGTTTTAAAGCTATAGCAGAAGAGGGTCTGCTTAACTCTATGAATGAACTGATAGTGAATGTAGGTTTCTCCCGTAGACCCAACTATGGGCTTCCGCCAGGTGGTGAAACTCAGGCCGGACTCTTTATTTTTAGGACTTTCTTTGTGATGGGTCATATAAGCTTGGGTTTCATTTCCATTCTCTAGTAATCAACAGATGAGAATCAGAATAATTTGGTAGAGGAGAGAAATGCTAGGGATAAAGATGGTGAGTCTAATTTTCTTCAACTCTCTAAAGCATTATAAGATTTACTCTCAAAGTTGAATGCATCACCTAACAGGGTTCTAAAAGCATGAAATGATGGGACATCAAAACTAGAGTACTCCTCCCTCAAGCAAAGTTTTGGATTTGAGCCATTTGGGTGGCCTCATGGCAATAAAAGAGAGAGAGAACTAGAGTACTCTTCTCTCCTGCTAATACTGACCAAATGGAGAGAGTCTTAAATATCACATCAATGCACAACTTTCTCTATGCTGTTCATAGTTGCTAATTGAACCAAAACCTCATATACCCAACACATTTGTGGACAAATCTTAGCCAGTTCAGCCTGTTTAAATATGTTTATGCTTGGTTTACATAATCTTCTGTTGGCCTTGATCTTTATGGCTGACATAGTATCTGGAACTTACATTATTGCTTTGTTTTGAGGCTATAATTTTTAGGGTTTTGGCTAATTAACTTACACTTTCTTTAGTAAGGATCTTCACATAATATTCCATTTTATTGTCATGCAGATCAAAAGGGAGATATCTATAATGACGCTTGTCAGACATCCTTGTGTTGTTCGTCTGTATGAGGCATGGGATTTATATTATAAGATTTTCATGATAGGAAACTGATTTTGGTAGTTTCTTTCTTTTAATATTTGTAACTATTCGTCAGTGCTTCCTCCTGACTTGTGTTATTGTCATGTTAGGTTTTGGCAAGTCGGAGTAAGATATATATAATCTTGGAGTTCATCACAGGTGGTGAATTGTTCGACAAAATTGTGAGTAATTAACTTGTGTCCCACCAATTAAAGATACACAAAACCAATTATTAATATTATTATTACTTTTGCATTACTTTTTTTCTTTCGCCCGTGGTAATGTAATATGCTGTCATCATGACTATGTTATGCAGATTCGTCAAGGACGTCTTAGTGAAGCTGAATCAAGAAGATATTTTCAGCAGCTTATTGATGGTGTTGATTATTGCCATAGTAAGGGAGTGTATCACAGGGACTTAAAGGTATTTATTCTAGCTTCTTGAAGTTGCTACCAATTTCTGTTCATGGAATTCTTACAATCACTTGGTATTGATACAGCCGGAAAATCTTTTACTTGATTCCCAAGGAAATTTAAAGATATCAGATTTTGGCTTAAGCGCATTGCCTGAACAGGTAGGGCTTCTTAGAGTAGCTATTTATGTCTGAAATAATTTTCTTTTCTTTATTCTGAGATAATGATGTAAAATATGTTGTCTCCTTGTCTGTGTATAGGGAGTTAGCCTCCTTCGCACTACGTGTGGAACCCCTAATTATGTGGCGCCTGAGGTAACTCTTGAAGTGTACTTTGGATGTTAAACATGGTTTTATTATGCCGTTAACTTGTATACTAACTTGTCTTCTTTTGTTTAGGTATTGGGTCACAAGGGTTATAATGGTGCGGTAGCAGATGTTTGGTCTTGTGGGGTCATTCTTTATGTTTTAATGGCTGGATATCTTCCTTTTGATGAACTTGATCTCCCCACCCTCTACAGCAAGGCATGAACTTTTTTTAGTCAAAGTTCTCTACTTGGCATCTGTCACGGGACATCTTTTTTCCCTCCTTATTTAGTTTGCTATTTGTTTCTTTTCGATACAAGTGTCACTGTCAGATTTCAATTGGTTTTAGCTGTCTGCAGATTGAGAGAGCAGAATTTTCATGCCCGTCTTGGTTTCCTGTTGGAGCAAAATCTTTAATTCATAGAATTTTAGACCCCAATCCTGAGACTGTAAGTGCTGTTTGTAGTAAAGTCATTTTCACTCTCTTGGCTACTGTTGTTACTAGTGGTTTGTAAAAAGGTTATAACAACAAATGTGGGTATGCAATACTGTTATAAGCTTACTCATTCTGTTTTGTTTTTGTTCTGATTGTTTCTAAGAAGTTGTTTTCTATCTTTCCAGCGTATTACTGTTGACCAAATCAGGAGTGATGAATGGTTTAAGAAAAGTTATGTACCAGTCAAACTTCTTGAGTACGAAGATGTGAACCTAGATGATGTAAATGCTGCTTTTGATGACCCTGAGGTTCGTAATGTCTATTTACCATGTTTTAGTGTCTGTTAAAACTCCTGGTGCTCTCAGTTCATGCTTTATGGTATAAGGGTGGTTGGAGACTGAAATTACTGTGATTCTGTAGATTTTTTTTTTCTCAGTATGGTGAATAATTGTCCGCTCATGTGACTGCACAGTGTTAAGAGTACTTTATAATCAAGAATTTGAACGCAGGAAGTAGTAAGGAGTAACGAGGAATCTGAGAGTGAGAATACAGGCCCTTTGAACCTCAACGCATTTGATTTAATAATTCTATCCCAAGGCTTAAACCTTGCATCTCTCTTCAACCGTGGCCAGGTATGGGTTATTTTAGTACACTGTGTTTGTATCCATTGATACACAGTTCATCTGCTGCTTTGAAGAAATTTTACATTTTTGGTTCTCTCTGACAGGACTCCTCAAAGCATCAAACCCGGTTTGTTTCCCAGAAACCAGCAAAGGTTGTTTTATCAAGCATGGAAGTTGTTGCACAATCAATGGGCTTTAAAACCCATATTCGCAATTTTAAGGTTAGATTATACTTGTTGCGCCAATGTCTTGGCATTCTGGTTATTGTATTATCAAGTATTCAGTTGATTAGAAAGATCGCACGGTCCAAACTAAAACTTACTTGACAGATGCGAGTGGAAGGTCTGGCGTCAAACAAGGCATCCCATTTCTCTGTTATTTTGGAGGTAAGCTTTCATTTGCGGCTTACAGCTAGACTCATAGCAAACTTGTAAAAATTTGAGTAATTGACACCCGCGTTGTTATACCAGATATTTGAAGTTGCCCCGTCATTCATTATGGTCGACATTCAGCAAGCAAGTGGTGACGGTGGCGAATACCAAAAGGTGTTTTCTACCTTCCATGTATGAATCTAAAACATATTGATCAATGGGTTCCGTATATTAACGTCTTGTGCTTCTCTTGGTTTCAGTTCTACAAAAATTTCTGTGGCAATCTCGATGACATCATCTGGACACCACCTAGCGATTCCACCAAACAGAAAATTATCAAGAACAAAGCTAGAAGACGTTGATTTTATCATCCCCTGTAAAGATCAAGTTAACAGTACATTTATACAAGCTCAACTTGTAAGGCTTTTTACAAAGGCTCGGGTGCTGTAAATCCGAGACTTCAAAAATTCCACTCAATCTCATTTTGAATGTAGAACTATCTTGTTGTTCAAAGGGTCTTACGTATGATGAGATTAAAAGATCGCATGCTGTAGCTTGATTCATGTCTATATATGCTATTATTCATGATGATTTTGAATGGTTTAGGGGTGAATCACTCTGCAATGAGCTTTATCCATATCTGTTAGCTGGGTTTGAACTTCATCTTCTTAACAATATCAAAAGCTTCATCTATCTGACCCAACCTCAGAAAATGAATATTAAGTCGTGCAAGGAGGACACTGGATTGTGTTACATGAATGCCAATTTCAGTCAGTGAATCACTTATTAAAGGTTACAGAGATTGATTATATAATCACTTAGCTGATCCCTCCTCTGCAAGCTTCTCCTTTGCAACATCACTTGGAAGATCAAGCCCAGATGGAATCTTCCCGGGATAGTTACTTGTTGAACAATCCGACCCCAAATTGCTGCACAGTTGAGTGTATATAGCGTTAAAGCATTTCTTTTCACCAACAACTCAACAATCTCTCTATACACTCTCAAAATGAAATGCTCACCATCTATCAATTATCACCATCGATCGAAGCTCGCAATTGGCAAAGCTGCACAAGCGAAATGCAATTACTGAGGTTAAGTAACAGAGAATATGGACTCAAAAGTTACTTTTATTGGCTTCTTTAATTTGATTCTTAAATTTTTGACATGCGAAATAAACAAACTAACCGAGTGCATATTTCTTTCTTCACAGACGGATGGCAATCCTTTCCAAAAGCATTTAGCGTGTGAAACAAAAAACCACTGTGGGAAACCACTGCAATCTCCTTTTCTGGCCGGGTCCACAACCTTGAACAGATGAAAATGGCAAATGTATGACCAATATGCACTATGTAAAACATAGCATCTACAATTAAATATATTCTTCATTTTTAGAAAAAAATAATAAGAAGAAGAAAGTGGATGGTTATTTTGGAATGAAGTATATGTTATTGACACTAAGCCTATACATACTGTCGTTCCTTTTCTTAATTAAACATATTGAAACTTAATCAAGAAAAGTTGAGATAGACAAGAAGTTACCAATTAAAAAACTTCATTCCTCTTTCTTCAACTTCTTTGTTCTTCTCTCTAATGTCCTCCTTCCACAGAACATCATCATCACTTTCTATCTAAAGCAGGAACAAGTAAAGTAAGAGTTACTTCCTATGATTGTTGGACTATAGAGAATAAGAAAGTATAGAATAGGAATGTATATATTATGGAATCAATCAGGAGAAATTATGGAGTTGTTTCCTATTTAGGTACTATATTGTATGCATAAATGTACTCAGAAAACAATGGTGAATCAATTTCTTCAAAATTATGCCAATTGAGGTACAGTGAAATACTTGCCAGTCCAAAATCAATTGCAGGAAATAGAGCTCTATACTCGCTGATGCTTCTTCTCTTGTCACATGGATGAACTCCCTGTTTCAAAGCAGATATGGACAGAGAGACAAGTCAAAAGTCAGATACTATAAATTTTCAAAGTTTACATATACAAATTTTCATTGATCTGTTTGTAAAAAGGGATTTAATCAAATAAATTTCCAAGAGCCCAGGAAGTGTAAATTCTTCATGATTCTATGGCCTATTCATGTATGTAGAAAACGCTGAAATAGAACAAAATATGTTCTTGAAAATTCAAAAACATGTTTAGAACTAAAATGATTCACAGCAAGCACATGCCTATTAACCTCAAGCTTTTGGACTGTGCTACAAATTGCACGGATTTGATCAAACTATCTAGAGTTGGCATGTATCTAGGTCCTGATTTGTCTCAAACTATGCGTCAATTGTAAACAGCATTTTCTGGAAGTGTATACTATATTATAACAGGAGAACACTCTAACTCTTCATGAAAATTGTATAACAAAATGTTTTGTAGATTGCATATATTATCATCAATGTTTTCATGTGTTTGTATTCCAACTCAACAGTATATACAAATATTAAAGCGTCTTTTTTGTATTTTTTATGGACAATTTTTTTTTTTGAAATGTTATATATATATATATATATAAAATTCAATAATCGTATATTATATCAAGATTACACGTTCTAGAGCGTAGATCGCATACTACCAAATTAGGAAGACACTAACTACACTGACAACCACAACTAGCACATTAAACGCATCATGGGATAACTCAAGACATAATTATGTACAAAGATACCGCTGCTGGGACTCGAACCCTGGTCTCATGGACCCAAGTTCACGTGCTTGACCAGTTGGACAAACAAGCTTTGGTATTTACTTTTAACTTTCCCTTGAAATCCTCTATACCCCACCCAAGGACATGTAATTGAAAACATTAGTAACGACCCATCACAAATTGAAATAGGTAGATACTATAATATATGATGGCTTACCAAATGTTCTCGGCAAAGCTCCACTGCAATAAATGGAGGGCAATCAAGACTTGAGATTGCAGGCCGAGAACTATTCCCTGCATTTTCCACCATAAGTAGATCTCCATTAACCCCATCTTTGGTGGCTTCCCCACCAAAGGCTCCAACAGCTGTTTGCATGGTCCTAGAATCCAATCATTGAGCATCACATCCAAAAATACCAGAGCTCAGATAAGTGAAACATATATAACCTTTTCCTGTTATAACATACATGGTGCACAGATCGATCCACAAATGCTACAGTGATATTCTAGATTCAGGGTTCAGTAAATGAACGACAACTTTCGGGAATTGTAGCTCTGAGCAAAAACAATCTTTTATTTTGAATTTGATCCAAATAATGGATTAGCAAATAGCTGAGATAAGGTGTAACGTAATAAACTAGGTCATAAACCCACAATGTCATATGGCATACCAAATTCTTTTTGCCAATTGAGAGTCACATACCTATGCAGTCCTGATTCTATTAAGGATCGAAAGATCATTTGTTCATACATTCCCTTCAACATTTTTCTTGCGAGTCAATCATGGCCATGGAAAAAGTAATCTTGATAAGTACTAAACACAAACAACAATTGATAGTCTATTATTTCAGCCCAAACTACCACAAGAACTTTTTAACACATCATGCATCACACATTCATACTTCATGAATCTATATTTTAGAAGAAGCGAGAAAATTAATCACAAGAAAAAATTAAATGTATATAGCTTGTCCAATCATCACGAGCGAACTTGTTATTAAACACAGCACAACACATCTTGGTGAAGTACGAATATCAAACACTACCTTAGCAATGGGGAAGTGATGACAAGTTCGATTTTTTTGGAGAGACCACTTTCTCTAACATGCTTGCGCAGATTATCAACCTGACACAATGCCACAAAATCAATCTTAAGGCCTACTTTCTTGCGGGGAGACAAGCATAAAGCACAAAACAAAACTAGATATGGAGTATTGTATACTGCAAAATTACTGAGCAATTCTATCTATGTATGCACGTATAATTTAACCCAAGAAAGTAGACTAAACTTGCTGCCAGCCAAGAGAAGTAAGCTGAGCATCAAAAAGATGATAAGACTTGTAATTATTGAAGTCCTTTTCCCCTTCTACATTGTGAATGCCTTGAGCATGCCTCACCTGTACATGAATTGAACAATTTTGATATTGGCAGATGAAAAACTCAAATCAAATCAAATCTGAAGCAAACATGGTAAGAATTGTTAAAAGCCCGATCCAACCCTTAATTTCTAGCTGATGAGTGGAGACCGTATCAAGTGATAACTTAATCTACATCCTTCCAATGTGGGACAAGCTCTGATACTATCTTAAACTCTGGTCTAACCCAAAAGCTCAAAGCTGACGGCTTTGGGAATGATCCAAAGAAAGCGAGTAAAGAGAGAGAGAGAGATGGGGCGGAATGGGCACGAACCAGGTGGAGAGTTTTGCAACGGTGCAGCGGATACAGATTCGTACTGGTAGCGGTTTCCATTTCTGCAGGAATCGTGGAGGAGAAGTCAAAGGAAATAGAAAACGCATAAATAGCAACCTAATATCAAATCAACCAAGCAGCATAAACCAGAATCGATTGAAGTAGGCAGTGATATTGGATCGTGCGCAGTCAATTCGAGCAAGCATCGAAGATAAAGTAGAAACATCCACAAAACTGTATAATCAATACAGAAGATGAGAAGAGAAGCAGTACCGGAAGCGAAGGAGCAAGCGACGCTCAAAGACGGGGCTTGGAGTTGGAGGTCTACTGGAGGAGACGAGATGTGTGGTCTAGTTCCAATTCCAAGTGTGAGAAGATGAAGTGATGGCATCATTTTGAGAATAGGAAGAGAAGCGAAGGGTAAAATTGTCAATGCATAAAAAAAGTTTTTATTAAATTAGAACATTATCGAATGAACGAATGATTCATGTTATTTGAACAAAAAAAGTGATGATGGTCGGTCGGAAGTAAAAAACACGACTTTAACTTTGAACCTTCAAAAAATATCTCAAACACAAACATACATCCCCTTCTAGTCCTAGAATTATACCGTTTTTTTTTCAAAATAAACGAGAAATAAGACTAATTACAGAAATAGATGGAGAGTTAGGTTCTGGCCCATTTCATGCTCTCACTCCCATATGCATTACGTTGCCAACTTTTGGGTTTACCAGTTCTACCCAACTTTTCTTTTTTTACGGATAGTTGTAAAAATCATGTGGTTGACATTTTTTATCAGCTGGTACTATCAATTTATATTAAGAAGTATTGCTAGTTTTTTTTGGAGATAAATTGTAGATTTTATTAGACGTCCGTCGAAGAAATAGCATCAAACTCCCTTCCCTCTTTAGGGTTCATAGATGATGAGATCCATGGTACCCTACTCATAACCCATCCAAAATTGGTATCAGAACCTTGAATAGGGAGAAAATATATAGAGAATGGAAGAAGTTGTATCTAAAATGTGTGAATATTTTTCAGTACTTGATTTA